>OX638364.1:31127000-31297846 GCA_951812935.1 Hermaeophaga mercurialis
CAGAAAGCAACTTTGACTTCAATAATTCTTGTTTTGATAAAGTTTCTAAAATAATTCTTTTGATAAGTAAACCTTATCAAAATTATTATAATTGACACAATTTTATTTAAAAATATTTTCATGATATCATAGCACTTTTTACAAACTTTCAGGCAAAAATGATTAATTTTATAATAATTTTGCCACACATCATGAGTATTATGATTATGTTCGAAAACTTCTTGCTCCCAGTACGAAGTATTATATTTTCTATGGATATCGAAATTAATAAGTTGGCAGCCATTTTCTCAAAGAGAAAAAATAGGTCACTCACAAAACTCATAAAGCAGTTTTTGATTCTTTAAATTAATGTGGATAATAAAGGCACAAATATATTACTATTTGTATAATATACTTACAAGTTTTTTTTAAGAAATTGACAATGACTCGTAAGATAAATCTCTTTAACTCAGAATTTTTTTAATTTTATTTTCAAAATTAATCTTTTGTTTTAAAAATTACTAAATATTTATTAAGTTCTTTCATGTACAAAAATCAGAACAAGAATGAATAAAAATGAATGAAGATAATGCGAAGAATGAAACATTAGCATTTGACCTGAGCCGTTCTTATTATTTATATAATGGTGAGGTTATTTCTTCATATAACACCTCCCTCCTTGGGAGAAAACAATACCGATGACGGGTTGATTTCAAGCCGTACTCTTGGTATTGTGGGATTTTGGTGTTTCTTGGATATCTTCTTACAGGACCATATGCAAATGATGATTGTAATTATTACTATAGATGTTAGGCTGGGCATGTTCCATAGTATAGGGTGGATTTCCTCTTCTTGTACTGGTTGGCTTGACTCTATTTCTTTTCTTAGCTTTTGAATTGATTTGAAGTCAATAGAATGTAATTTCAGAGGCAAATTCTTATTTTTCGTCGGACTGGCCGTCGACTGGATCCACTCTAATTTTGGTAATATCAGAGGATTTACATTAATTTTATCTACTGTTTCGTATATATTATTTTTTTTCCACTCTGCATTCATTTGGAATTTTGAAAATTGTGTTTGCACTGATTACGATTATCCTTTTTCTTTCACAATCTGTATTGACTGTTAAGGGATTCTCTGCAGGCAATACTAAAAGAAATTATGTGCTGAGTTGTTCTGTTATAGTATGATACAGAATAGCGTTATTTGCTTTAAAATTGGTTTTTCTGCTCGAATCATGGGTATGATGCATATGTTGTTGGCAATTTCTTCACGTTGTTCGTACAGGTATGTTTCTTGAAGTATGGGACATGGGTTTTCTTGATATTGGTGGAGTGCTGTACTGAGTACAAAGAATTGGTTCGGTGGAATGAGAATGGGATTTTTGAAGAGTAAGACAATTATTTGGTAGGTCAGGAAGTCGCTATCAATCAGAATAGGAATATGAACAGCAAATATTATTTTTGAGAATTCGAAATTTACTTGAATTTCTGCTAATTGATAATAATTATATGGGTTCTTGAATTTAATGATTTTATTTTCGCCAAGACGGATTAAAAGTAATTTATTAAATCTATTAGTTGTTTTTTTGAGTTTTGGCAATTTAATATTATTTGATCGAGAGCATTCGGTAACCGAATATACATGAACATTTGGTCAGTGAAAATTTTTGACATAATTATCATTCAATCCTTTTTCTAACAATAGCTGATAACAGCAAACTATACAATCTGTTTTATATTCATGTTAGGATGCTGCATTTTTAATATTCTGCAGTTTTCTAAAGGGAATAAATGAAATATTTTGACTGGGTTATAGCAGTTTGAATTTTGAGTTGTAAAATGTAAGTTTATTTAATGCAATTTACAGAATTGCTTTAGTAATTCGCATTTAAACTCAGTTCCGCTATCACAAATGATCGAATATGGTACGCCAAAATGTGACACAAACATATTTAAACATTCTATAATAGGTTCTATAATATAAGCCTGACCATATTTTGAAAATGAATCAAGTATCGTTAAAAATTTAGTTTTCATTATTTGGAAAACGTCTATATGGATAGTTTCAAAAGGTTTAATAGGGGTGACAGTTAATGAACATTTTACTTATGGAGGATGTCTATCGTATTCTGCTTGATTACATATGTCGCAAAGGTCTCTATACCTTGTAATGTCAGTAATGTCGGTCCAATAATACTTAGTTTTAAGGGCATTTTTGGTTTTATTAATACCGCGGTGATATATCTTATTTTCATGATGGTACTTTATATAGTTTTCATGTTCTTCTACATCTTTTAAGTCTGTTACGAATTTTCTGGATATTACTAAGTTATAAGAATGATTTTTAAATGTATTTTGTAACGTTGTTATAAGTAGAAATACGAAGTGAATTTTTTAGTTTTTTCGGATCTACAAAGTTTTGAACAGGTCAATGATTTGTTTGTTGATTTGATTTTGATCTTCAATTAAGTTGGCCGTAATGGGGGATTTATTTGTGAAATGTAGTAGTAGTTACGTGAAAGCGTGTTCCTTATTTAATTATAATTTGTCTGTTGTATGAATTCGTAATGTCATCGGTCATAGGAATTTCTAAGATAGGGTTCTCCGTTGCCGAATGTATTTTTTTCTAAATCTTCTTCTGAGGCAGTGTTACCTTGATTTATATCTTGTAGGAGAATTAGTTCTTGGTCACTAATGCCTAAGTTTTCTCGTGCTTCTACTCTGTCTATGTCAGTCAAAATCAGTTTTATTTTAATCTTCGAGTTCGTCGTTTAGTTCTACTGGTTCCATTAAATCTTTCCTTCGTATCTATTGGTGACTTGGTTAATATCTCCAGGTTCACTTAGCAAAGAGTTAACGTCATCGTCTGGTTTGTCGGATGAATTTGCATTTTGTTGGTTCCCTAATACAATAATTTCGACTCTGCTAAGAGCGCCTGCGTTTCGGTTTAGAATACCTGGTTTATAATGACTTTCATAGTCAAATTCCGAGAGTAGTAAACGCCATCTTATGAATTTTGAGTTTGGTTCTTTCATATTAAAAAGATATTTAAGAGGCTTATGATCGGAAATTATATTTGTTTTCCGTCCGAACAAATAACATCTGAAGGTTTTTAAAGAAAAAACTATTGCCAGTAATTCTTTTTCAATTGTACTAGTTTATTTTGGCAGAGTTTAAAGTTGACTGAGAACCGCTTCATTAGCATCTGGAGTTCAGGGTCCTGTGAAGATAGCCCAATAAAGGACCAAAACGTCGGCAATGAAATACATATTCATCTGGGTCGCAAAGCACACAAGAAAGCTATATATATATATATATATATAATAGTTTGCTCTATTTTTTTAATAAAATAGGAATTTCTGTCGTTTTATTTTTTAATACATTATTACTTACATCTACAGAAAATTTTAAATTGCCTAATTCATTTAAACTTAATAATCCATCAAAATGGTGGTGAAACTTAGATACTATGAAATTTAAAGTAACATTAGAATTAAATTCAGCAAAAGCGGGAATCTTAGCTTTGTGTTGCGTATGCTTTTTGCCTATATCAGTTATAATTGTTGTGTCATTATAAATAATTGTGAAATATTTTCAACAATAGCTGGACTTAATATACTGGACATACTACTTATATCAATGAGATGCTTTAAAGCGGGTTTTGTATAGAAATAAATGGCAAATCTATTGAATAGGAATTTGAGGAAATATTTCGTTTATGTTTTGGTTTCCGGCAGGCCGGTTATCAAAAAATCTTTAATAAGTTCATTATTATTAGAATTTGGGGCAATATGTGATTTTAAAACTCGTAGTTGCCTGAATTAAGAGAATTGTAGAATGGGTTTTCAAAATCTACATTATTAGTTTGATACAATTCTTCCGATATAAAATTAGATTGATTATTTTGTCTGGGTTTGAATGCGTTTTGGTACGAAGTTGACATGGGTTGTAAAAATTGTTGATATTGTCTGGATCTAAAAGTGTTTCTAGACGTAGTCGACATAGGTTCTGGATTTCGGGAAGGTTTTTGACCTGTTGGGGCAAATACATTTTTAGGGGGGCATAATACTGTTTGTCGGATAACGTCTGAGCGAAGATATCTCGAATGTCTTGAGCAAGATCTATTAATGGCACATCCACAAATAAATTAACAGCCAATAGACTTAGCTAGAAGACTATAAGTTTTAAGAAGCCATTTGCTATTGTCAGGTACCGAAACATAGGTAGACTTGAATACATATTAAAACGCTTTGGAAAACTGTGGAAATACAAGATAAGTATAATTTATCTTTCCATATTTATTATGAATAATTTCCATAAAGCAAGAGTTGAAACAATGAAAATATGTAAACTACTTTTTACTATTTTTTTTTTCAAAAAAATCTAGTTACCTTATCAAAATTCCTTTATTGATATTCAACATAATTGTTATTGTCAAGTGGGTAATAATATTCTAGTAGATGGAATCAAAAACTTTTTGACTTTTTTATCAACATGAAGCTGACTGAAACGGAAAGAATTGAAATTCTAATAATAATTGGTTGTGGAGATTAAAACATGTACGCAGAAAGAAGTATGTACGTTATTCAATAATAAATATCCCAACCGAGATCCAATTACATAGTCCACAGTAAGCAAAATTGAGAAAACATTAAGAGAAACGGGACAGGTAAAAGAACTCCTTAAAGATAGTAAAAAACAAATATAATAAAACAAGAAACTAGATGTTCTGCTAGCCTTTGAAGATAATCCCCATACGAGTTGATAGCAAGTAGCGTTAGACAATGAGGTTGGTTATCAAACAGTTCTTAGAACACGAAAATAGGAGAAGTGGCATCCCTATAAAGTAAATTTAGTGCAGGAACTTATGGAATAAGATTTTGATAAACGAGTTGAATTTTGTGAAATTCTAATGGAAAAAAATAACAGAGACCCGATGTTTTTAAAAAAAGTTCTTTTTTTTGATGAAGCTACATTTCTCCTAAACGGTCATGTGAATCGTCAGACTCTCAAAAATTTACAAACAGATAACAGAACTGAGTTTTATAATAATGATTTTAATCAACTAATGAAAAAAAATGGTATCAACCACTACAGTAGTTTTTCTAATCTCAAAGCAAGTATTGCCGAAAGAGTAATAAGAACCCTTAAAAATTTATTATGTAAACAGTTTGTTTGCAAGGCTCTTACAAGTGGTTAAATATTTCACCCGAAATTATTAAAAAATACAATAACTCTAAGCACTCGAAAACAGGACCTATACCTAGTAAAGTTAACCACAAAAATGTTAAAAACATATTGGCTTTTAATAATTTTAAAACTGTTGATGTACGAAAACCAAAATTCAAGATTGGTGACCATGTTCGGATTTCGAAATACCGACATGTTTTCCAAAAAGGGTATACACCAAATTGGACTAATGAAATTTTTAAAATTAAAAAAGTTAAACTAACTAATCCCGCTACATACATACTGGAAGATGAGAATAAAGAAGAAATTAGAGGTGGCTTCTACACAGAAGAATTGCGAAAAAGCAAATATCCAGATGTTTACTTGGTTGAAAAAATCCTGAAAACTAAGGGAAACAAAATTCTAGTTAAATAATTAGGAATTAACTCTCAGTCTTGAATAAACAAGAATTCTATTGTTTAAAATGTTTTTAAATAAAAGTATATATATTAATAATGTGTTTTATTTTGTAAAGTATTATACATTTTATTTCTATGAGATATATTTAAAACAGGATTAATAATTTTAGCTGCTTCTTCTATTCGACGTTTAAAACGTAGTTGATTAAGATATGTTGATTCCCAATCACTTTTTTCAGCATCTGATTCCCATATGTGAACTTGATTGTAATCTTCATTAAAAGTTACTTTCTTCATATCTTTTCTTGGAGAACATCGGGGTATTTGAATATAAGTTCTAATAATAAACTATATGTAATCGGATTCACTTGTTTTATAGGCTCCATTGTAGTAAGAGCTGTGTTGATGACACCTTCCTTGTTTCTAACCGCCATTTGTAAAATTTTTAAGGAACCTACAAACTGTTGGCTTTTTAATACTTCAATGTTGTGCTTAATTAATAGTAAGCATCTTCAGAGCTTGGAAAGGGAAATTGATCCTAACCAGACAGTAGCATGTCCAGTTAATACTTTCAAAACAGTAATGCTTTCAAAATTTTCACACACGGAGCAAAATTTAAATCAAACGACAGACTCACTACAACATATTTCGTATTTGATTTATTCAGGTAGAACCTTTGTTCACCCAAATAGATATTTTTCACTTTTGATTCTTCTGTAAACTGCATGATGACTGACTACACTGGAGAAAGTCTTAATATTTATTAGCAACAAAGAAAGGGTGGGGATTCTATATTTCTTAACTCCATAGCACATTCAGTGTGGTGATTAATTCGAATTTGTGTTAGGCCCGACGGAAGACTGAATGGTATTTAGCTTTCTCATTTTATGGATTTTTCTATAAATAATCGATGTTTCTCATTCAAATTATTATTATTATTCCAAGATGGTAAACGAGTCAGACAGTGAAGACAGTGGTATCGAACTTGATGCTAGTGATTTAGAATATAACTTAACTTTAACTTTAAAAATGCTTTATTATATTATCGATTATAAGTACAGTTCAATAGGGAGCCAGCTACCTCCGGATCTAATCCGGCTGTTTGGGCGCGCTGTCAGATCGACTCGTGCCCTGGCGATGTTGTGCCTCTCTGAATACCTGTTGAAGCTTTAAAGTTCATTGCCCCTGACCATACTCCTTGCCACTTGGCATCATTACGGTGTTAAATTGAGTAAAGCGGTACTGATCTTATGGGCGATTACTGTTATTACCCTAATTATTTACTTATTTGTGCCCCCAGCCCTGAAAAACAAACGAAAAAACAGGAAAACCTCCTTTCTGGTGGAGGCGTATTGCCTGATCGGCCGCTGTATACATCGCACTCGTCTTTGCCGCAATGCCGGATGGTTTTACGAAATTGATGTTTCCTCACCAGGCGTCCAGCGCTCAGTCCGACCGGCGAGCACGGGTCCCTGATTTTATACCTTTTAAACTTTAACTTTACTTTTAACTTTAAAAATGTCTTTATTATATTTTTAATTATCATATTAAACAAACAGGAAGTGTGGTACTATCGTAGGGACGTGTCCCTTCCGATAAGGCGCGGACGCATAATGCTCCGGCACAGGCTCTTGAATACCTCCTTGTTCCTGCTAGCCTTTCTGTGTTTTTCGCCCTTGCCCTTACTCCTTACCATAAATTGGTATTATTAAGAGGTTATTTGTTAACGAAAGCGGTACTGATCTATTACTCGATTCTTTATTACCCTAATTATATAATTATTTATTGCCCCAGCCCTGAAAAACAATTGGAAAAAACAGGAAGACCTCCTTTTTGGTGGAGGCGTATTGCCTGATCGGCCGCTGTATACATCGCACTCGTCCCTGCCGCAATGCCGGATGGATTTGTAGAATTGATTTTTCCTCACCAGGCGTCCAGCGCTCAGTCCGACCGGCGAGCACGGGTCCCTGGTTTTATACCTGGTCGCCGCGCCCCACCTCTCGGACCGAACGCCCACCACTCAGTCGTCGGTCCGACCAGAGGTCTTGAGCTCTTGGGCCCAAAACCTCTAGCCGCAGTAACAACCTGGCTCGGATCCAGCGTGTACGCTGTTATGTTGACGTGTACATGGGAAGAATGCAATGTATACAGCTGTGTTTCCCCCATGTTATGATTTTTAGTTTACTTTAGTCCCTGAATTTAATTTTTAAAGTTATAATTGTTTAGGTTGTTTATAAAATCATTGTATGTCATGAAGATTTCAGTATTATTTTTACATTTTTTGATTTTATTATTAAGATCAGTGACCGCCCTCGTCAACTCACCCAAATTAACCAATGTGTTCAGTTCCTTGAAGGCCTCATTCACATCCTGAAAGGCGTCGCTGTCTCCGTTGTTGGTGGTTGTTGGCCTAACATACTGTCTCGTTACCGGCTTCGGGTTTAGTGGGGGGAAGTCTTCCTGCAGGTTGGGTGTGATAGGGGTGTTTTGAAGCGGTGGGCCTCTGCTGCTACTCCATGGGTTCCTTGTGGGGGCCCGTTTTTCAGCTCTCTGATTTTATTATTGATTAGCTTGCCAACGGCAACCAGACTTGTCCTGTCTTCGTGTTTTTGCCACCGCCTTCTAACGGTGTTTTTCTGTCTAATCAGATCCAGCACGTCCTGGGGTAAAGTCAGTGCATTAACTCGCTGTTTCCGCCTCAAGAACGTCGACTCTCTGGCACTGTGGATGTTATTGGTGAGCTTAACCATCTCTCTGTCTAGTTCTTGAGGGGTGAGTATAGCGGGTGTAAGTTCCACAACCCTATTCAGCCTTTGCCTGAAGTCTGCCCATTTACCTGTGCGGTAATCTAGGACAGACCTCTTGGCCGCCGAACCGGGTTGCTTCGTCCAAATATCCAGACGTACCGGATCGTGATCGGAGTTCAGTTCCTTGATAGTTTTCATGTTTTCAATACCTGTGACCCCGTTAGAGACGGCGACATCTATTGTGCTTGGTGATCTGCCGCTGCTGAACGGGAAGAATGTGGGTTCTACCGTGTGATGCAGAACGAAGTCATGATTGTCTAGCAGAAGCTTTAGGGTTCCCCCGTTGGAATTTGGTGCTCTGCAGTTCCCATTCCACAGTGGTGCCGACTATTAAGGTCTCCCAGCAGAAGGGTTTTCTTCCCCATTTCTAATAATTTCCGGAATTCGCCCTCTACTGGGTTACGTTCCGGCTTGTTGTACGCGCCTTCTATTGTGAACCCTGCGGCAACCTTGACTGCAACGTGGGGAACCATTAAGTTACAAGGTGGTAGTACAGCGTGAGTTAGATTGTTATTTACTAAAACAGCTACAGACCTCCATCCCTCGCTAGGATCGTCGGTATAAATTGAATATCCTTTAAATTTTAATTTGAAGCTTTTTGGGATTCTTATATCGTTTAATACAAGGACGTCCAATTTGTGCTTGTGTATAAAGAAGTCAAGGAGGTGGAGTTTAGACCTGGCCCCGTTAACGTTGAAAAGACATGTTTTGATTTTTCGTTTACTAAGGTCCCTGAATTTAATTCTTAAAATTGTATCTGTTTAGGTTACTTACAAAATCATTGTATATTATAAAGATTTCGAGGTTATTTTTACATTTTTTTATATTGTTGTTAAGATCAGTAATCGCTCTAGTCAACTCACCTAGATTGACCAGGTTGTTCAGCTCCTGGAAGGCGTCATTCGCTCCCTGGAAGGCGTCCATATCACAGTTGTTGTTGGTTGTAGGCCTTGAATTCTGTCTCGTTGCCGGCTTCGTGGTTAGCGGGGGAAAGTCTTCCTGCATGTTGGATGTTGTCTGGATGTTTTGGTTCTGTGGTCCTCGGTTACTGCTCCAGGGATTCCTCGTGGGGGCCGGGGCAGGTACGTATCTGGTGTTGGGCCTGTGTTGATTGTTTCTGGATTGCATGAATTCCAGTTTGTTGCGATAGATCACACAATCCGAGGAATTCGCAGGGTGCGGCCCTTCGCAATTGGCGCAGGTTTCTGGTGTATCCCTGGGCTTGGTGCAGATATATGTTTTGTGGAGGCCTGCGCATTTGGGGCCTATTGCAGTTTGTGGTTGCGTGCCCCCATACCTGGCAATTATGGCATTGGATAATTAATCGTGTGGTTATCCCAGGTTATCCTCGTGTACAGTATCACCCTGGCATTCTTATTTAGATAGTACAGGGTGATGGCCTGGTATGTCGTTATTAAGAACAGTGGCCTTCCTGCAGTTTTCATTTGAAAAATGTTTTTGGGCTCAATGTTGTGACTCTGCACTAAGTCTTCCCTGATGTCATCCGTGGTGGTGTTTTCGGCCAGCCCCCTTAGGACGAAGGCGTGGCCCCTGTCTCTCTTTGCGGTGTAGGTGTGGTATGGTGCACCCTCTTTGTTGAGGGGCCATATTAGGGTGGCGTGGTCCTGTTCATCATCTAGGTGGATGATGGTGGAGTTTCTTGCGAGTTTGAATGAAAGATTTACCTTCAGCACCTTCATGAGCTCGGTCCTGAGCCCTTTCAAGTCGCTGACCGGGCCGTCTAACACAATCGGCGGGCAGGGTTGTTTGTTGTGTTTAGTTATATTCTTTTCCTTATTGTTATTTCCAGCTTGTCTCGTCTGTTGCGGTTTGTTCTCTGCCTTGTTTTTCCCCGTGTTAATGGTTCCAGGTAGGGTGGCCGATTCTGCTGGTTTACTCGAGGCTGGCTCGGGGTCGATGGCTAACCCCTGAAATCTGTTATTGGTGTTAAATGTGGCTTTCGTTTTCTGTAGTATCAGGTTCCTGATGTTTATATTCTTTTTTGGCGTCTTGAACTCATTATTCAGGTCTTCGCCTCGTGATACCATTTCAATGATATCCATTTGGGAATCTGTTACCTTGTTTCTAGCGCCCAGCTTCCTAAGGTCGCTGTTAGGTGAGTAATTTTCCCTTGGGAGAACCTTTTCTATGGCTGTGTCCGTCATTTGGTTTGTCTCCATTACTTCCTCCTCGTAGTCCTCCTCTGAGGAAGACACGTAGTTGTGTTCTATAATTTTAGTCTGGATGCGATCGAGATGTTGTCCCTGATTCACCATAACACTACCACCCGTCCAGTGTCCAGTGCTGTTTGTTATTGTTGGGGGCGAGGATTCCTGCGTTTGCTCGCAGTCTGATTGTGCGGTAGGTTTTGCTTGCTCTTGTCCGCAGTCCAGTGTTCTGGCCTTCACTACTTTGCCTTTTTTAGTATTTGTGTGCGACATAATTTTCAGGCCTGTGTCCATCGCTTTTCCTGCGTTGTTATCGACTACCGCTGGTGCGTTGTCGTCTTGCAGAATCGTGTTCCACGTACTTTCCCATGCGCGAGGTCTGGGGGATTTCTCCGCACTTTCCCAGTCCACTGCGTCTTGAGTCTTCGGGGTTTGGTGGCAGTTTTCTCCGAACTTTTCTTTATCGGGTTCTCCGTGCTTTTCAGTATCTGGGGGCTGGGGGTTTTAGCCGCACTTTCCCTGTCTAGTTTGTCTAGTTTCTCGGCGAAGGCACTGACGGCTTTCTCCACACCTTCTCCTGAGTTCTCCGCACTTTCATGATTTTTATGTCTCTGTCACTTGCGTTGGTGTGGTTGGACTATTCCACCCACTTTCCGACTGGGCTTCTGAATTTGAGGTAGTGGATTTTTCGGGACTGGGAGTGTCTTCCTTTAAGCGGGGGATGATTAATTGTTCTAGGATTTTAATCCTGGATGTACGGTTTGCAGGATTTGTTTTCTCCGTACTTTTCTTTTTTGGTGAGGTTTGGCCTGGGTCTTGGGTACGTTGTGTCGAATATTCCTCTACCTCTATCGGTTTAGATATTGTGAATACAACCTTACCGTTGTCAGGGTGCGTGTCTGGATTCTTCCGAATCTTAGCTTTGAATAGATGGGGTTGGCTTCCCGCTGAGTTTTCCCCGTTTGTTTTAGGGACACTGTGGTTTCCTTTGACCGCTTGTCTGCATCGAATTTTGTCCGTAGACGTTCTTTAAGTCTCCGTGAATAAACAGTCGTATGTTGATCCTCCCTCCGTGGGGTAGGAGCTTTGGTTGAAACCGCTTTTTCCTTTAGATTGGGAATAGCTTCACTATTATTACACTATCATTACACTCAGTCTCTGTCTGCACTCTGTTCACTTTCTACACTACTTTTTCGCAATAGCCACACACGGGTCGCTCTTCGCACGTCTATCCACTGTCACGGCTGTACAGTGAATGTGATTTGGAATATAAGGTGTATAGTACCGAACAAGTTCAAAGCTGAATCTTTTTAAATAACACTGTTCACAAAACATGGTGTGTAAATCAAAGTTATAGAAACCATGATTAAAAAAAATTTGTTATTCATATTATTATGAATATAGAATATATATAAATATAGAATAGTGATATCGTCATTCGAAGAAAATGTAACCGATCAACATATTATTCAACATCTGATTGGGATTCCTTCTAATTTTATTCGATTTTATTTCAACTACTATGCATGCAAGCAACCGTTATACAATTTATATAAATATATATATACAAAAAATAAGACAATATTTTAATATATATTTATCCCATTCCATATTAAAAGTCCTTTCAAATGGAGTGTATTTGAGTTTCCCCCTCTCCTTAATTATGAACTTTTTTTAATATCTATAAATTATAGTGAATACACATGTAAAGAAAAAATATTTGAAGGAACGCATGTAAAATGTGACAATGTTTCGGATGACTGGTCTAACCATTACGCATACAATTTGACATCTACATTTACAATACGTTTTGTACGTCATACCTGTCTTTTCCACAATTTAATTGGTCCAATAATAACAAAGTTAAACGTTAATGCCCCTCTCACCGACATGCTTATGTTCATATACCTAACTCGGTTATATTATCTCAAAATGTTTTCTCAAATATTACAAACTTATACTGATTAGTCCTATTATGAGAAAAGGTATTGGTTATAAATTCATTTAAACGAGCAATTAAAATTAAATATATGTAATTTGAAAGTTAATTTATAATAAAAAATGCATTAATTATAGATAATATATTCATCATATGCAACTTAGATAAAAAATGTAAGTAATTTTGCGTTCCATTTAAACAACCAATTAAAATGAATTTATTACATAGGAATCCCATACTTTGTTGCAACCATATCTAAAAACCACAAACAGTTCGAAAATTTTAGATTTTGAATAAATTTTGGAGGAGCCTCGTAGGTAAATATTAGAAAAGGCCGGTAAGTATCAACTAATAACTATGCATATTTTCGAGCTGTTTGTGGTTTTTAGATAAAATCACCTTATATTATTAGGCAATCTGAATATTATTTATGTATGTATCTGGTTGTATATTCATTAGTTGATATGTTCCCTATTAGCGATTTACATTTATCAATGAGATGGTATGTACCGTTCAAGATTGGGTAGGTAATTATTGTTATTTAGAGCGCTATTTTTAAGTTAAACGCTAATGTCATTACGGCAACGTCATTTGCGCATGTTTTTGTTTAAATTTAACATCTACGACACTTCTAGATAATACCTGTCTTTTTCGCAATTCAATTGAACCAATAATAACGAAGTTAATCGCTAATGCCCTTACGGCAACGTTCACTGCTCATGTTTTTGTTTAAATTTAACATCTACGTCACTTCTAGATAATACCGGTCTTTTTCGCAATTCAATTGGACCAATAATAACGAATTTGAACGCTAATGCCCTTACGGCAACGTTCATTGCGCATGCTTTTTCTTGAAATTTAACATCTACGTCGCTTATAGATCATACCTCTCTTTTCCGCAATTCAATCGGACCAATAATAACGAAGATAAGTGCTAATGCCCTTACGGCAGGAAATTTGGGGGTCATGAAAGCTCAATTGTGGGCTACTTGGCCGTCCATAAGAATTGACTGAAAATTTGGGGGTCCTAAGGTCACGTGTGGGAAACTTGGGCTTTCGGAGTGAAAATTTGGCGGTCCTAAGGGCCGTCCAAAAGAATTGACTGAAAATTTTCCCACGCTCACGGCACCCAACCTACTACTTAAAGGTAAAATTGTAAGTTAAAGGGCTAGGCTTCTCTAATTTCTGGGTCGAAAACAGCGATTTAATGTAAAAACGCTAACAAATTTCTGCAAGTCAGGATCTTTTTTGAACAATCACCACTTTTAATCTAACATAGACGACATAAAAGCGGCTATTACTAAACAAGTCATCATCATGAGCCGAGACAGCGGTTATTTTAATGCTACTACTACTAGTGAAGAACCCATATAAAAAAACAGTACATGAAATAATAGATAAAATTTTGGCTATGTACAAAGCGGTACCGTTTGAACAATATTATTTGCTTCCCTCCTCACTTTTGGCAAGTTCCTTTTGCAATTGACTGCTGTAATCAAAATTTACTTCACTGTGAATGAATGGAATACTTTTGTAGATCTAATCTTTCAAACGATTAGCAGCTTTTTCAACGTTTCAGCTGTTCCCGAAAATTCTTGTGTCGTGACTCCATGTGAGAATTTAACGGAAATAATGTTAGTTTATAGAAATACGAAAAAATGGTTACTATTTTAATCGTTTCGTAGAAGATATTCAAACACTACTACGAGCTGACATTAGGCTGGTTGGACATCGAATTGTAGTTTTGGAAAAATTAAATTTTAACGATTATTATTAAAATATGTTGCTTATCGAAAGAATATGATACACAGGCTCTCCTTGCTTCGATTCCTGGTTTATCATGAAAATGTATAACTTTTTCTGTCGATCCTTATGGACGGACACGCCCCCGCACGCGACCTACCCCCACTCCTACATCTCCGGCGGCTCATGTAGATGTGGAGAAGAATGGCCTGAATGTGGTGGCACTTCAGCAAGGCCTTGAACGTGTTAGCACTTCAGCCAAAAAAGAAGAAGAATTCTTTAGGCCACGAGGATTCCCGAAACTGTCACTTGACGGCACTGGAGAGCGTCGGCGGCGCCCATTTTTGAGGGGGGGTCTTGGTAGTTCAGCTGGAAGAAGAAGAATGGAGCAGCTCGTTCAGTAGCCTATAGAAAAAAGAAGAATAAATTACTATAGCCGTTAGCGGCAGCGGCATCGCACGAATGCCGGCCCGAGTGGAGGTGATGGCACGATTCACGTCGGCGGCGCACGAATGCCGGCCCGGTGAACCAAGATGGCGCGATTCATGGGGACGTAGTCGGACTGATTCGTTTCGGAGATAACGGATGGATATGATAGTCGTCAGCAAAGGCCATGTTGCCTTTTTTCATTATTATTATTTATACAATGTTGTCATATCGGAGCGAAACAAGGTGGCGACGCACACAAGCGGTGGCCTGTCAAGGCGATATGAATTCACTATTGAGATAACCCGTGTTGTCAAATTTTTTATATTATTATTTATGCCATGTTGCCGTATTGGCGTAGAAACGAAAATGTCTAAATAAAATTTAAAAAAAAAACAATCGGTTGTTGATGTTTTTTAAAACAAGTCTAAAAAAGTTTCAAAACTTACAAAAAAAAGGGGGTTGCTCCATTTCCTCGATTCTGGGTGTGTAGGTGATTACTGATCGGTGATGGTCATTTATTTTTAACGGATTATGTTGAAATATTGTGCTTAGTTTTAAGGAGGTCAGCAAATTTTGATAAAAGCGAGAGCAAAATTCATGATTGGTAGTCGAGCAAGCAGCCCTCTGTACAGGCCCTGTACAAAGGTTGTGTTGTAGGGAAATCTAAAATAAAACAGAATAAGTTACTAAAAAATAAATCAGGCGCCGTCACTGGAAAGAATATCCAGTAATAGTTTTAAGACATAAAAATAACCGTAATGTGCAAGGTTGCTGTTGTTGTTTCTAAAAAACAAGTCTAAAAGCCCTTTTTCGACTATTTCAAATACACACATATTACAAATTGTTAAAAACTTACTAAAGTCGATGCTGCGTGTGTGGGTGAACACTGGTTTGCGAATCAAATGTTAGAAGTAGCGAAATTCCTGATTGGTAGTCGAGCAAGCCTTTTGTACAGGGATATTATTTCCTGAAACATTGTGCTGTAGGTATATCTAAAACGAACAGAATAAGGTACTAAAAAATAATCGTAATGTGTAAGTTTGTTGTTTTAAAAACAACTAGTTCAAATACATCCAAATTGTTAAAAACTTACTAAAGTCAATTCGATGTATGTATTCACTAAGCTTCAGCATGGTCGATTTAACCTCAAACTTACGTTTCAAACTTGCACACCGTTAAACTGAATTCGGAATTGAGATATTCCATGTTGCCATATCTTATACCGTGTTGCCATTTTGGTATAGAAACGGGTATAGTATCAGAGTATAATTTAGGGATTTTTGTATTCATTAACACTGACGGAGTACACAAATTTTAAAAAATAACCGAGTTGTTGTTTTTAAAACAATACAACAAATACACCCAAATTGTTAAAACTTTCTAAAGCGGGGTGGTTCGAGACCTTACCTTTTCATTTTGTTAAAGTACCCCCATTCATAGCAAAACATTATTTTACATACCAAAATGTGTGTTTTACTGGGGTTAAAGAGGAAAAACACGATTTTTAAATTTTTAAAAAGGTATAATCTAATCATTTTAAAAATCATAATGTTGTAAACAAAATAGAAATATAATAAAGTTTCCGTGTGAAAAGAACTATCGATATCTTTATCTAAAAAACCCCAAACCGGCGGGGGTATTTGCATATAATAAGAAATTTTCGATTCCTTAATAGCATTTTTATAAAAAGAAAAAATGGGTAAGTACTTTCTCTTTACGAAAAAAATTTGTTTTATAAAAAAGTTTTTGTTTACTGTAGAAAGCTTTGAAGAAAAAATTAAAAAGAGGGTGGGGGCCAACCTGAAGCCTGCGGATAGGGTAAGCAATTTTTAAAAATATTATCTTTTATTTTTCTAGTTTATAGAAATTTTAAATTTTTAAATTATAATATGATTTTCTTTACAGACAAAAATGGTCATCATTTTATACGGGGCGTGGGTGGGAGGGTCACCTCCACCCAACATCATCCCCCTGGGGTCTGTGGGGCCCTACCTCCTATTCATGGAGGTGGCAGCCATGATAACAGTGTGGGCGTTAAGGTAAATAGCACGAAGGAAAATGAATTCAATTGTTATACCATGTATTTTTTCTTTTTTCAGAAAATAAATTTCTTCACCCATGTATTTGTGTTTTATTATAAAAATAATCATATTAAATAATAGTTATGCAGCCATATATATGCACATAATTGATAATTAGATTGTCTTCCAATGATATTTTGTATATAGGCTAATGCTAGATCCCTTATTTTATCTAAAAACCACAATCTACTTTAAAAAAGTTCAGTGAAAAAAATGAAGCACGATCTTGTAGCTAAATATTTATTATTTAGAGAACGTAATGTAAGTTTTTTTAAAAAATAACAAAGTTATATATATATATATATATATATATATGAAAAATACATTTTTTAGGAAAGACGCTGGTTACGGGCTCCTCTACACATAGTCTATGTAGATGAAATCCCGCGCGGTTCACACCGTATATCCATCTTAGAGTTAGCTCTAAGAACGGGGTTGCGTTGTGTGAACCGCGAACTAGCGTTCGTACGAGGACCCTTAGGACGAATAGTGTTTGTGAAAAAAGTTTTAAATCACTCATAGCTAAATATTTATATTGAGAAAATATAACGTATTTTTTTAAAATCGAAATACTTCAAATAAGTTGGCGATATTATAAAATATTTCTAATTGCAAATCCCACATCCGGTATACAATCACAGTATTCACACCATTTCATTTCGTCTAAAAAGTAGCAAGTTAATCTGTGCCGGCTGTTTGAAAATATTTCTGCTGGTAAAACCCACATCCTGCATACAATAGCCGCGTTCACACTATTCAGCTCGTCGATAAAAGTAGCAAGTTATTCTGTACCGGCAGTTTGAAAATATTTTTGTAAATGGTAAGACGTAAACGCGATTTTAATAATCGAATTAGAACGGGTGTAATTCTTAGTGAGAGTTCACCGGTAGTTTGAAAATATTTTACTAAATGGTATGACGTAAACGCGATTTAACTCTAGAATAATATAAATAATAATAAGAACGGTGTAATTATAAATTTAATTCTTAGTGAGAGTGAGCAGAATATTTGTTATTACCGTAGGATGCTGAGTTATTCGATCTGCGCCGTTGTCTATACATTAACGAGGATATTTCAGGTAGGAAGCTTTTCCTATAACGGATTATTTTCGCGACAAGGGAGGATGATATAATTGAGGATTAAATCATTCAGTTTTAAGGATTACCATATGGATGAAAAAAAGACCGGTAAGTTTTAAAAAATTTATTTGGTGCTTTATATATATAACTCATTTTTTAATTTTTTAAAGCCGTAAGGCAAAGAACTGTGATCCGGAAGAAATTTTCTTTTTGTTGACCTGGGCTGATATCTTTTCTCTGATGTTATGGTTATCACCTCATGATCCTTAGTTCTTCTGATCTGCTTCGAAATGATAAAAATAGGCTCACTTTTTGTCAAGACCATCTCCTTGATTTTTTCAAAATTCAGCAACTGAGAAGCACTATAGTTTAGTGAAATTCCTTTCACTTTACAGACAACATATTCACTACCATTACAGCTGTATTTATAGGCATAATTTTTAGGGCCCCCTGAAACGAATTCTGTAATAAATCCCCCGTTTAGCTCGTCCGCAAGATCTCCAATGCAGTCGCCGTTGGAAAGGTTAGGAAGACCAACTTGCGAAGAATAGATAATTGAATCGGTATCGTAATATAAGGCTCTCTCGCCCACCTGATCCAGGTAACTATATAATTTTAATCTAGCTAAAGCTGTAACATAGGCAGCTAATATAACATTTACTGTTGGGGAAATATCGTAGGCCTCCTCTTTGTATTCCCACGTTACAATTAACGTTTCCTCATTTACCGGTAAAATGGTGTTTACAACTATTGCGGGGTTCGACATCATTAAATAAAATTCAGCAGAATTTCTAATTATAGATGTTTTAGGTAGGTTACTTTTCTGGGCCAGCTTGCCCCAGAAAGAGTTTAACATCAGTTTTGCCAATGATCTTAAACCAGGATTCTCAGTTATTTCAGAAAACTCCAGTAAAATGTCTTCTCTATGTAGAAATTCCTCAATATATCTATCTTTCTCTTCGTCCGTTGCACAATTCTTTGGCCAGCCGCTGGCTTGCTGTTTGATTTTTATAAACTTATTCATCATGCCTGAGAATAAGCCCTCCTGCTCTCTACTGAGCTGTATGGTGTTGTAACTCCATATTTCGTAGATTTCCATCATTTTGTACCCTTTCTCAATAGCTTTAACGACTTCTTCAATCACCCATGTACCATTTAAAGCTCTTTCCTCGTCATCGTGAGTACAATCGTCGTCTTGGTTCACCCCCTCGCCACATTTACGACAAAGGACAAACATACATTTATCATTCATTCTATAAGGCAGTACAGGGTGATACAGGTTTGTAGGCGGTAATATTTTACATTTTATCACACCTGACATTTCGGAAATATCAGCCAATTTGCATTCGCCCCCCACATAAATTTTTTTCGGGTGGTCAATAGGAAATTTACCAAATTTACACACATAAGGGTAAAGCAGCAGACATAGTGAGAATCTAATTTAATACGAATTGATGATCGAAACCGCCACCATTATGGGCGACGACAACAATCTGTTTAAATTTTTTTCGTATTTCTAGTACTTCGGTCAGAAATTTCGTAATTACATCCTCTGTTAGAACTTTTTCTCTGAATCCGCAACTCTGACAAAATAACAATCTTGTCTCGTTTATACACTTGTGGCATACTTTTCTGTATACACATAAATTTGGTTCCTGCTCTATGACCCCATTGACGACTTTTTCTTGTGTTGTCTCCAAGTCATAGAAAACAAACAAAAAATCTTTAATTTGAGGAGTTTTTTTGTCCGGTTGCATATAACACAAATGGTCTTCGGGTTGGTTCGATTTACAAATCTTGCAAGAAATTTCGCCACAGACATGATTGTGCGTAGTGCATATTTTAAAACATTTCTCACAGCTTTTTATTCTTTTACAAACCGAATTCAAATGTGCCTCGTAACAATCATCGCCGTAAAAATCTCTTCGGCATTCAATACACCGTCTTTTTACGACATCTTTATTGCATACAGGTGCTTTTTTGCATGCAAAACATACTCCAGCGCATTTATGTTTTTCTTTATTACTGTATGGAGTGTGAAAGTGTTCACAAAAATATGAACACATAAATGCAGCGGTTAGAGATGTGATGACGTTGTAATGGCCTTCATGGAAAATCAGATTTAAAGCAGGACCGTCATTTCCTCCTTCAAAAATAAAGTCCCGCCCTTTGCCACCATATTGATAAACGACGATCTTATAATTTTTTAGATGTTGTTGAAAGTGTTGAAGTTCGAGGATCCCGCATCCCTCTGGAGTAATCAACACCCCGCTGGATTTTACCAGTTCAAGAGCTTTGGCTGCCTGAAGTCTACGACCATCCCTAATTTTTGCGTAGTTTGGATCCTTACTTTGAAAAGCCATACTGACTACTAGAGCGCGAGGTAAGCATAGGTTGTCTTTGTTATTTATTGAAATAATACCTCTACGTTTTTTACACTCCTCGTTAAAGGTATTATAATTACCGCCCCCTGCCTTTTCCTACGGGCATTTTTACCGTAGTAACCCCCAAACAGAAGGTTTCTGTATTCAGCCCTGTTGAATTTGACTGGTATATGGATGAAATTCTCTTCCACACGTCATCAACTGTCACCTGAGATGCAGGTTTAAAAACTACCCATCCTTGGCCCCTTGAAAAATCTTTGGAACAGAAAGTAAATCCAACATAATCCACGTTTTCTGTCCCCTTCAAAACAATATCTTCGATAGCGTTTTTCACCCAGCTTAGGGGTTCCGCCCCCTCAGGAATAGCTTTAATTTTAAATTCCAAAGTTCGGCCCTGGACCCCAAATTTACGGATTTGTTTTGTAACATCCTTGATAATTTCAAAATTCGCCATTTTTTCAGAAATATTCAAAATTGTTACTTATCAGTGTAGGATAGCTAATCAGTAACTGATAGGAATGATCACGCACACCTGTACTTATACTTTTTAAATTTTTGTAGTGCCGGAGTGGGGGTATGTCACGTGACCTAATTATCCGACGTGAAATTGCATTTTTCGTAAACTAGACCGACTTTATTCATAAATATTTTAAAAATTAAAACCAAAATTCATGTTATATCTAAAAACAATGTATTTCAGACAATTCGGTTGTAGATTATTAAAAAATAAAGAATAATGCTTATCGGCATTTTTTGTAGGGCCGTGTGCAAAAAGGGGTCACGTGACATATTCATACAAGCAGGTGAAATTGCATTTTTCGTAAACTAGACCGACTTTATTCGAAAATATTTTAAAAACAAAAACAAAAATCATTTTATATCTAAAAACAATGTATTTCAGACATTCCGGTTGTAGATTATGAAAAATAAAAGAATATTTCTTTGCAATATTTTTCGTAGGGCCGTGTGCAAAAAGGGTCACGTGACATATTCATCCAAGCAGGTGAAATTGCATTTTTCGTAAACTAGACAGACTTTATTCGGAAATATTTTAAAAACAAAAACAAAAATCATTTTATATCTAAAAACAATGTATTTCAGACATTCCGGTTGCGGATTATGAAAAAATAAAGAAAAATTTTTATCGACATTTTTGTAGGGTCGTGTGCAAAAAAAAAGGTCACGTATCATATTTATCCGAGGAGGTGGAGTTGCATTTTTTTGTAAACTACAGACTTTATTTAAAATATTTTTAAATCAAATAATGACGATATGTTCACATGAAAAAGAGTTTTTCGCTATGTTTTAAGAAATACTATAAACACCTGTTATAATAAACACAAATATAATACTCTTTTAGAGATACTTTTAACTGTCATACCGGATGAAGCCTCCCCGATAAAAATTAGATAAGACTTTAACGTGACGAAAATACCTTTCCGGGGCTATCACTTCATTCATGGTTTGATAATTTCGATTTAAACGAAATAAGGTTACTAATAAATTAAATTAAAAAATAGCTGTAAGAATCAATTTTGTATTGTAGATTTTCTAAAATTTATCAAAATCCCCTATTAGACAGAACGGTAGTAGAGAAAACAACGGATGAGTTCATTATTAAAAAGGAATGCTAGCCATAAATAATTTCGTATTGTTTTTAAGTTTTCAAAATGGCTGCGCTCGTGGGGGTGATACGTGTAACAACGCGTCTGCGTAAGGTCTTATTTAATAATTTTATAAGTTGCACAAATTTACGCCTTATTTAACTATATTACAACGGTAAAGATAATCGGACGTGTATCCCTAAAAATAGGTTAAACATTTGACGTTTTGTCATGCGTGACGCTAAACGTCACGTTTTTTTGTAGTGCGTGAAGCTAAACGTCACGTTTTTTGTCGTGCGTGACGCTAAACGTCACGTTTTTTGTAGTGCGTGACGCTAAACGTCACGTTTTTTGTAGTGCGTGACGCTAAACGTCACGTTTTTTGTCGTGCGTCACGTTTTTGACGGCTGTGTCACTCATAGATAATACCTGTTTTTTCCGCGATTCAATTGGACCAATAACAGCGAAGTTAAGCGCTTTGTGCCCTTTTGGCCACGTTCATTGCGCATGTTTTTTCTTTTACATCTGACATCTACGCCACTTATAGATAATGCCCGTTTTTTCCTCGATTCAATAGGACCAATAACAAATTTATTTAATTATATTACAGCCGAATAATATTTTTCGGTGTTATCACAATTCATCTTCTTATGCCTATATTCTTTTATTCATTCTTACCCTGTGTATTCTCAATAAAGATACTTTCGAAAGAGAGAGAGAGAGATAGCTCGGGTTCGATTTATGATTTTTATAGGATTTGCTAGTACGGATGAAACAGATTTTATCTTGAAGTTTTAAATATATTTTCTAGGATTTGTATTACTTATGAGAGAGAGAGTGTGTGTGTGGCTTTTTCATTAAATTATAATCTTTTTTCTTAACCAGTATCAAAAGGATAGATAATGTTTTAAAGTGTGTGGTTTCTAGAATATCTAAGTTTTACAATGTTGTTTATGAAAAGCGTGGAACTTTTTCATTAGTTATCGTTAAATTCATCCTTTCTTAACCGATATCAAGAAGGGTAGATAATGTTTGAAAAGTGTGGTTTCTAGAATATCTAGGTTTTACATTGTTGTTTATGAAAAACGTGAGACTTTTACCAACTGTAGATGTTGTGATTGTTATATATATCTGATACCTTTTATATTGGTTTTTATTACTTTTAAAAATGTCTGAGTGCGAGTATCTGGTTAAATTTAATTTTATCTGTTGCGAACCGTGTACCGTTTTTACTTTTTTTAAACCCCTACAAGTGGGCGAGTACGTGTATGTGGTGTTTTTCGTCAACGATGTGCAATGCACTGAGTTGATATTGTTAAGAAATGACTATGATGAGGGTGATCTGTTTCAAATTCAGTTTTCAAAGAATGGCATACTTTATTCAACTATGAATTTTTACATCAATGAGGATGAAGCAGAGTGGACAGGAGAGGAAGACACTCTTTTTACGGCCGGGTCCGTATCAGCGGATTTTTTGTATTATGTCCATGGCTGAGTAAGGAATCGGTGAGTTAGTTGTTTCGTCTGTATAAACATTATTTTTTTATACAGAACACAATATTTTTTATACTTAACAGCAGAAACAGTGAGAAGGTAGCAATTGTTTCAGAAAAAGATAGGAATGGGGCTTAAAGAAAACAAGCGGGAGTTTTTTAAAATTTTTATTTTGGGTCCTTACTCTTCATTTTTACCCTATGACATATTTAAATTTAATAAATTGTAAAATGTAAAAATATATTTTACGGAAAGTTACCTGTTGTCGGCGGGGGAGTTTGATTTATTTTCTAGTTCCCTAAAATCGAATTATTAGCAATACAGTAATTAAGGGTAAAAGTAAATCTTACTCATCCTCCTCAACCTCCAACTCCTCCTCCTTCTCCTCCTCCACCTCCCCCTCCTCCTGCTCCTCTTCCTCCTCATCCTCAACATCGAGCCTAAAACATAATTAAATATAATAAATGTAAAATAATTGTTTCACCCGAAATCACCTGTATAATTCAGGGGGACCCTGTATTTCCAGCACGCTAAAATCAAATTATTAGTATCTCGATATTTAATATCGGCAAAGTAAATCTTACTCGTCCGCCTCATTGTCGCTGAACCTGTAACATAATTAAATATGATAAAAATGTAAAATGTATATTTTTTAGTAACTTACCCAATTAAGGGGGGCTCCCCCTCAAATTCTAGGTCCCTAAAATTGAAATATTAATAACATCAACATTTAAAAGTGAAAGTATATCTTACTTCCCCGATTCGTAAGCATCTACCCTAAAACATGATTGAATATAATAATTGTAAAATATTTGTTTCATCTGAATTACCTGTATAATTCAGGGGGGCCCTCAATTTCTAGCACGCTAAAATCAGATTAATTTAGCAAAAAATCAATATAAAAAATGTAAAAATACTATAACTTACTCACTCATTTTCTTCTTTTTAAATTTAAAATATTTAAGATACACCCGCATGCTTATATATATATATACAATCCTTATTTTTTTCTGTGGTTTTGATTACACGATCACAAATTGTTTTTAAGGTTACATTGGTGTATTTATCACAGGATGCTTGGGTTTTTGCGTTTTTATACACTTTTCCAAAAAAATAAACCTCATATTTTTATTATTTTCAGCTCCGAGGGACCTCATATTTAGACTTAAGACAGTACCTGAAAATATTCAAAAGTCGTAACAGGTATGTGGTTTTTATTATATTATTTGTATAAGATTTTACACATTTTTATTTTTTGTCTCCGGTCTCTATAAAATGTAGTTGAATAAAAATTTTCAACCCCATTTTGTTAGGGCAATATTGTTTTCGTGGTCGAATTTCACGAACCCCCCAAGCTAAGGGAGAGCCTCAATAGATCGCAGCGTGGAAACTACCCCCGCATTCACAACTTTGTGCAAGTACCAACCTCTATAAAATACCGCTGAATAGAAATTTTCAAGCCATTTGTTGAGCGAGTATTGTTTTCTACCAAGTCGTACAGTCTTGTGACCCTATGAAGCCTAATGTTTTCCATAGTCTTACCGAAGACCGCATTATTGGCTAGTTTAAAATGATAAAGGTCCTGACTGGACTCATTCCACACAAAAGTGCATAACTTCTCAGAGGAAAGTTCGTTTCCTTAAATTGATTTTTCTTAAAATTACTTGTGGCCATAGTCCTTAAACGAGTATTCAGGTCAATATAGGGCTTTAACCAAGCGGATTGTTTGAATTTTAGCACTTTATGAATTTTTGTTAATTTTAAGCCATGTTCGAGAGCTTGTTTCAAAATGCGATAATGTAGAGTGTATTCTTTTTCATGTAGCCCCAGATAAAATCGATAGGGTTTAAGTCGGGGTGATCTTGAAGGCCTACATTTTGGGTCCATCTTATATCTTATGCAGTGTACTATAAGATGAAAATTAGCGCACAATTTTCTCCTTTCTTTCGTCTTCTCTAGATGTGGTGTGTTAACTCCCTTCGGTTGATGAAAATTAGCGCACAATTTTCTCCCTCCTTTCGTCTTCTCTAGATGAGGCGCTTTTATATTGCTCTATCCTGACGGTTGGGTGAAATTCTTTTAACAGCATTGGAATAATATATCGCAATAACACGATTTTATTCCTTAAAAGAGATTAATATATGTATATAAGTATAGGGCTCTATAAAATGTGCTTGGTTAGAAATTTTCAGACAATTTAGATAATCGTCAAAAGTTATTTTATTTTTGACTACATTGAATTTAACCCCTTTGATTTTTTCACGACTTTACCACCTTGAACTTTATAAGTGTACATTTTAGAGCGCATGCCTACAAAATGTATCGTTATTTTAGCGTTGCCATAAGCAGTCTCAAGCGATCGAGGTGGTTCCTGGGATCGTCCCAATAAACATATTCTATGGGTGCATTATTATATTCTAAATGCGTTACTTGACCTTCTTTTGATGATGAAGAGGCAAATTGTTGAAATAAACTTGTGAGGCTAGATTTCCTACTACTTTCTGTGGTTTTAACCAAATATTTTACAATGTTGTACCATTTTGTATCTTTTAAATATCCTCTACTATTCAAGTGCGCACCCGTATGTTCTACTAGGGTTTTATAGTTTACGAGATCATCGGGAGCATACGATGGATCGGAATAAAATAATAATTGATAAAGTCCTGGCGTTCCTTTCACATACCCTCCCGGCAAGTCCTACTCCGATAACAATATGATAGCACCGGTTTTAACATCAAAGGAAATTCTTCTATTACCAAGCGTCCAATTATCTTGTTCATTATCATATGTAGGATCATATTTTCTATCAATTTTATCTATATTTGTCCAATAATCTTTAAGGAAAGTATGACTTATTGGTGGATACTGATACAGATATTCCTCTATTAAATCCTGTGAATATTCTGTGGACCGCTCAGTGGAACGTTTCGGCGATAAATCAGGTTCCTCTATTATACTGGGCTGATTAAACTCCGCAACATCTTCTAAATCGAGAAATTTAGTAGTAGTAGGATGCACGTTATATTATTTTTTAACAAATGGTTCTTCCTTTACTTGTATGGTAATTTTGACGCAATATCTTTTAACGGATCGGTTATTGGTTTGAAAAGTTTATTGATTGATTCGTCCACGTTAGGTCGATACAATTTCAAGGCTAAATATTTTTTCCGTACAGTACAGTTCAATAACTTTTCGTTTATGTGCGGCCGCAGCGAGTCGAACGCTCTATACAGTGACGTTTAACAAATTAACAAATTTTTATATACTTATCGAAACCCATTCGATAGCGACCATTGTTAATGGGAAAATCTTTTACGATAACTACCGTTCAGTACCTATTGATCCAACACTTTGAACACAGGGTTTTAAATTCATTAAATGTTACGTCGGGGGATGTTTGGCATCGGTATTTTTTGTTGTTTATCACATGCTACATCATCGAAAATAAAAATGGAGTTTTTGTTGGCTTTGGTGGGACTGATGACTTCATCGTTATCTTTGAACGGAAAGTAACCTATACCCTTTGCTTGAGTCATTACTGTTTGCAGCAACTGATACTTTGGTTGGTACAAAGATTTTGAGTATACGTAACCATTTTCAAATTTGGCGCCATTGGGATTAAACAATAGGGACAACATTACATTTGTCTTTCTACACCCACTTGGACCACAAATTATTGCGCGAAATGAGTCTGGGAACAACCGACCATGTTTACTAATACCATTTAACTTTTTGCCTTGAAAATCGTCTAAATTTTCGATTGATAACGACTGCACTTGTTGAACTACATTCATCGTCATATCAAAACTGTCACGCTCGTTTATTAGTTTCGATGTTTGTGCACGAAGGAGAGGGTGTCTTAAATACATTGATTAATAAGTTGCCTTTTTAACTTTATTTGCCCGGAGGATATCAATACTTCAGTCCGGGCACCAGACTACAAAAATAATTGCCACGTGGTGATCCGGGCATTAATCCGTTGGACGCCGCGTGCAAACAACACGACATCGTCTATTCACAGAGTGATTCATTGAACGAACGTCATAAAGCAGATAAAATACTGCGAGCGTAGGAGCGAGTTAAATCAAAGGACGCTAGTCTTGGTGAATGTGGTAACGCTCTACTTGTAACTGGAGCCATGAAAACCAAACGTAAACTTGGTATGGGTTGTTCCTGTCACACTCAAGCTGTGAAAAAATTGGAAACTCAGTAGTAGAGCTAAGTTCGTTCCAAATCAATTCAAGAAACTGCCACCAGAGGCGCTGGTGTCGCCGACGTTTTGCGCGGTAAATTCGAATTTCGAGAGCAGCCATTTTTAGTCCAATTGAATTGCGGAAAAAATAGGTATTATCTATAAGTGACGTAGATGTCAAATTTAAAGAAAAGCATGTGCAATGAACGTTGCCGAAAGGGCACAAAGCGCTTAACTTCGTTGTTATTGGTCCAATTGAATTGCGGAAAAAATAGGCATTATCTATAAGTGACGTAGATGTCAAATTTAAAGAAAAACATGCGCAATGAACGTTGCCGTAAGGGCATTAGCGCTTAACTTCGTTATTATTGGTCCAATCGAATTGCGAAAAAGACAGGTATGATCTATAAGTGACGTAGATGTCAAATTTAAAGAAAAGCATGCGCAAAGAACGTTGCCGTAAGGGCATTAGCGCTTAACTTCGTTATTATTGATTCAATCGAATTGCGAAAAAGACAGGTATGATCTAGAAGTGACGTAGATGTCAAATTTAAACAAAAACATGTGCAAAGAACGTTGCCGTAAGGGCATTAGCGCTTAACTTCATTATTATTGGTCCAGTCGAATTGCGGAAAAGACAGGTATGATCCAGATGTTGCGTAGATGAAAAAGACATATTTTTTTATGTGCCGCAGCGCTCGCGGACCCGCCGAATTTGAATAAATTATAGATAATATTCATATGCAACATTGTAACTTAGTTTTATGAAGAATGCAAGTTTGTTATTTTGCGTTTCATTTAAACGACTAATTAAAATTCAATATATGTAATTTGCAAGTTAATTATTATAAAAAATGCAAGCAAGTAATTTTATGCTTCATTTAAACGACTAATTAAAATTCAATATATGCAATTATTGCGTTCCACGTAAACGACTAATTAAAATTCAATATATGTAATTTGCAAGTTAATTATTATAAAAAATGCAAGCAAGTAATTTTATGCTTCATTTAAACGACTAATTAAAATTCAATATATGCAATTATTGCGTTCCACGTAAACGACTAATTAAAATTCAATATATGTAATTTGCAAGTTAATTATTATAAAAAAATGCAAGCAAGTAATTTTATGCTTCATTTAAACAACTAATTAAAATTCAATATATGCAATTATTGCGTTCCACGTAAACAACCAATTAAAATTAAATATATACAATTTGCAAGTTAATTATAATAAAAAATGCATATCCTTGATAAAACCACATTTGCATGAAACGAATTTAGCTATAAAAGTCGAAGCACATCAACCAACAATCCAGTCGTGAAAGTCGCTTCACCAGTGTCAGTTAGTATTCAGCGAGCAGTTTCCAGTTGTTTTTATTGTAAGTACCTTTAATAATTTTTTTTCAAAATTTTTTTCCAAAATTTTTTCCAAAATTTTTTTTTTCAAAATTTTTTTTCAAATTTTTTTTTCCAAAATTTTTTTTCAAAATTTTTTTTCCCCAAAATTTTTTTTCCACAATTTTTTTTTTCCAAAATTTTTTTTTCAATATTTTTTTTTTCCAAAATTTTTTTTCCAGAATTTTTTTCCCAAAATTATTTTTTCCAAATTTTTTTTCCAAAATTTTTTTTCCAAAATTTTTTTCCAAAATTATCTTCCCAAAATTTTTTTCCAAATTTTTTTATTATTTTAGATGAGTTTCCTGGAAAAATTAAACGAATTTACCTCATCTACAGATACTGAAATCAAACCGATAATAAAGCTAAAGGACCTGCAACCCAACGTTCCAAATAAAATTCATCGTGTTCAGCTTGTCAAATCCAAATTTGGAGGGGAATCCATTCTAGTGGAATTGGGGGAGAACGTCACCTTTCTACCCAAAAGGTCTACCGAAATTTACAAGAATCACATTGCAGATCTAAACAAAGGGGACTTCAGTTTAATTTTTATTGGCCTGCACGAGATATCCAAGAGTTGCGCTCCAAGGACCCTTTTTAAAATAGAGAAAAATTGAAGAAATTCTTAAAACTCGACACAATATTTGTACATATTCAGATATAACACTTGAGGTTTAGTGCTTTAAGGTATGCGTCAAGACAAACATATTTGGGAAAAAGTCATTAAATTTGAAGAAAGACTTAAGCAACTTCGTAAAGATATTAAACTGTACGAAGACAAAGAAAACGTTATAAAACAGTTGGGAAATTTAAATTTGGACAATATAAGAATACCGAAAAAAACATGTTACCCCTTAAGACGAATACAACCAACATCAGTTCCGATGACGCCAAGGATGGACAATTAAATGGCCAAATTAACAAGACATTTACAATATCGTGCATCTCATTATCTGCTATATGTATTTTATTACTAAAATTTCTTTATAAATGTATTCAAAGAAGATTTCGATCCTCGTGTCATGTTGCAATAAACAACTAAAAATATACAAAAGGTGTTTTATTAAAACTCAAAAATTTTTCATTTCATTTCATTTATTAACATAAAAAAAATAAAACAAATTATATTTTTTAATTTAAACTTTTAACCACTTCACTTAGAGGACGGTGCTCCATTAGACAGTCGTGAATTATGATGCAGTAGGCTTTGCTGTCTGCTGGAAATCCAATATCCGTTTCGAGCTCGAGTCTCACGTCCACAGTGGAGGACTTCATGGTTTCTTCCTGTTTTGAGCAATCTATGATAAATAGGGCTCTGTTCTTGAACTCCTTGTAGGTCAGTATAGGATGTTTTTCGGCTGAGCCATGCATATAGCTGGGGTAAAATTCAGCATAATTATGGTAAGCCATAGCGTAGTCGTTTTTGACAAAGTCCAACATGTTTCTTTCGTTAGGCCAATACTCTCCGTTCAGTGACAGTCTAATGTTGGTTACATTGACATTGTCGAAAGCCATTGGATCTTGTGCAGTATTGTTTCGTTTATTGGTTTGGAAGCATACAATAACAAATCTTGGGCGTTCAACGGCCATAGTAGTTTTAACAGCCCAAATTTCTCTTCGCGAACCGCTCGTAACTGCAGGCAACTCATTAAGTTCCCATTTTCGGAACGGTATCAGTATAGGTGTATCGCTTCTAATGGCCTCCATCAATTTTATTTTAATTTCATCATTGGGATATATATGTTTGATTTTCAAATCAATGGTTTCGATCTTAATTGTTGCAGAAGTGTTTGTTGTACCAGTAGAAGTAGTTTTTTCTTTAATCATAAGACAATCACTATCATCGCGAGCGCGAACCAATCGAATTGTTTGCCTTCCACAAGTGATCATTGGGTAATCGTTGAATATGTTGAAAATATGCTTGAGCGGCATCAAAAAACTAAACGATTTTGTGGAAGCGTCCATAGGAGGGTTGGAAGTACCATTCCAACCAGCGATAGCCATGTGATTTGTATCTAATGCGCTGTAGTTGAGAAGAGCTCGTACAGCGCTCACTACTCCAGGATCACGAACCGTTTCAATCTCTCTTGCACTCTCGCTGTACGTGCATGAGTCAAAGAGAAAGGCACAAAAGTTGGGTACCAGAGAAACATCTCCTCCTCCTGTTACCTCCAATTTTCCCTTGATTTCGAGCAATGACTCGTTCATGGCAAAAAATGAATCCACTTGATTGACAACAAATTCCACCACATCAATGTTGTTGAAGGATTTGATGAACGGTGAGCACGTTCGATATTCCATCCTTCTAATAGACTCATCATAACGGGGTTGTTGGTAGAGGTTAAAACTCGGATCAATGCTTTCAGTACGTGAACGTTTACCGTAGTCCCCCATTTGTACGTTTTGACGATTTACCATATTTTTTTATGGTTAATCCAAGCGATTGAAGAAACAATTTATTTGCAGGCGTTAGCTCTCGTTGACTCGGAGGAGGTCTAGCAGCGAATGGTGTTATTGAACTGACCGCGTTGTTCTTATAATCTATCACCAAACCCATTTATTATCGTCTTACTAACTCTAGATGAAGGACACTTTGTTCTCCTCGAAAATTTATGGGCTTAAAGTTTTGGTCTACAGCCAGCACTGTGATGTTGCTAATTTCCCCGGTATTCGTAACAGGTAGATATATTGGGTTATTAGGTCTTTCCACAATTGCGTAGCCAGCGTCAACTGTAATCGGAAATTCAAAGATGGTGTGAACAGGCCTGTTTCCGTAAAAGGCACCTTCGGTAATGTTGGACTCAAAGCGAATGTTTGATAATTTTATAATGTTGACGGGGAGATCTGAAGAGTGTACAACACCGGGGGCCAGTACCTTGTTGGAAAATCCCAAAATCTGTCCAAGACTATTGGGGTGATTCTCAAAAGTAATTGCGTGACGTTTGCTGTATATTTCACACTTGAGGGTGTTGTTGTTTGGCTTGAACGAAAATAGTGTATCACCCGTATTTGGAGCAATAGAATTTTGAATTAGCTTCTCAATGTCAGTTATTTCGTAGCAACCGGTAGGAATCGCGACTTCTCTCAACTTTCCTCTATCGTTGTTTTCGTAGTAGAAAAATTTCTCACCGTCAATATTGGGTATCGAGTTGTATGAGTGGAAGCCAAGTACTGCTAGGAAATATCTTTTTTCAGAATCGAGCACAATTGGGGTCGGAGGCGTGAACGAAAACACGTGAGTGTGACTCGTTAGCGTCAAAAGCAAAGACATGACTAATGCATATCAATGGGAGGTAGTACTTAAATAAAAAAAAATGCTTCAAAAAAAAAAAATAAATTTATTTATAAGTAATTCCACAAAATAAACATGTTGGTATCTCATTACCGCAAACATCACTCCATCGATGAAAATCATAATTTTGACATGGTAAAAATTGTGTTAGTTCTTGTTGGTATTTCTGGGGAATTTCTCGCCAAACCTCGTAGGTAATGTTCTTCATCAAGAGTTTAATGATGTCTCTCATTTCATTAAACTCCCGATGTTGCTCCATCATATAGGAATTGTAGACAGAGGTGTCCGCAGTTGATTTGTTGATAGTTTTGATATTGGTCGTTGTTGTAATAGATCCGAACATTCTTCCCCACATAGTTCACGAGTTCTTTCGGTGGCTTCAAGTCACCAAATGAATCAAAATATTCAACAACATTGTTTATCTTTCTATATGCTACCCAATGAGTCCCCGGATTATTAGAGTCATCCAAATTTATGATAGCGCATTCGCGTTGCCGGGGCTGTTGATGTGGTAGAGAGTCATGCATGAAAACCCCTCTAAAATGAGGAATTTTTAAACGTTTGACATATCGCAAAAGGTCCACATCATATAACGGTCTATTGGGTAGCTTTATTGGTAGTTTTTTTGTTTCTTCATGTACAATCCAAAGCCTCCGCGAGCGTTCTTTTTCATATACAAACCGGATCCTTTTGCCCCAATAACTTCCATAGCTTTATTGTGACGTTGATCTTCTTCCAATTTCTTTTGCGCATTCTTAGCATCGATTACGGTTTTAGCTATTCCTGCTGCCCCACCACTAAGGGCTCCAAGTGCCGAAAGGCCCGCAAACAGAGGAATCAATGGTAGAAATCCTCCAGATTTTCCTTCAAAAGGTATCGTTCTGGGTAGTCGAATTTGCTTTTTACCGCCAGCTTTCCTTACGGCGACTTTCGCGGCTCTCAAAGCTTGCGAGGCGGCCTTCTGTAGAGTTGTAGAAGGACTATTTTTCATAGCCTTTTTAACCTTGCTGATTACGTGATTTCTAAAGGAACTCTTCTTCTGCTGCCCCACCCCCATTCCAAGTTTACGTTTGATCTTCATGCCCCCGGTCACCGCCAAAGCAGCTGCTCTTTCTCCAAGCGTTGCGTCCTTTGATTTGACACGTGTCCAAGCTTTGTTTTCGAGTATTTGATCTGCCTTATGTCGATCGTTCAAGGACTTGTGTTGAGCGTATGCAATGTCGTGCTCCTTACAGGCAGCGTCTAAGGGATTAATGCCCGAATCACCGCGTGCTAAGCGTTTTTGTAGCTTTGTGCCCGGACCACAGTATTGGTAGGTCGGAATGTGGAGCTCAAAGGGCAGATTGTTTATGAGCGAATTTAAGACACCTTTACCTAAGTAAAGACTCATTTGAACTGATGACATATCATCACGTTATATATATTTATATACACAACAACTTGCTCCTCAAGCTTGTCACACACACACACACACACACGTAAACGTGACGTAAACGTCGAAAAACGTCTCACACGTCACGTAAACGTCTCGCACGTCACGTAAACGTCGCGTAAACGTCACACACGTCACACACGTCACGTTTTACGTCACACACGCAAACATGGTGGCGACGGTGATGGTGACGTATCATCACGTTATATATTTATACACAACGACTTGACTAAAAATGTCATACAATGAAGGTCATTCAACAGAAACAAACGCTTCCGATTGAAAACTTGGACTTTACCTCCAAGCATGAGAAAAGTAAACATGGCGAGTTATTACCAAACTCGTTTCGTGCAATGATATGTGGACCGAGTGGGTGTGGTAAAACAAACGTAATGCTGTCATTACTGTTTCATCCGAATGGCGCGAAATTTAAAAACGTTTACGTTTACTCCAAATCTTTGTATCAACCGAAATACGAGTTGCTTCAAGAGGTACTAAGTAAGACGAAAGGAGTAGGCTATTTCCCGTTCAAAGATAATGAGGAAATAATAAGTCCCGCTGAAGCTAAATCAAATTCCATATTCATATTTGACGATGTAGCTTGTGATGGGCAACAGAAAATTCGGGAATATTACTCAATGGGCCGTCATAAGGATATTGATGCTGCTTATCTATGCCAAACGTACTCAAAAATACCCAAACAACTGATTCGAGACAATTGTAATTTAATTGTACTCTTCAAGCAGGATGAAATAAACCTGAGACACGTATTCGATGAGCATGTGTCACCTGACATGAGTTTTGATCGCTTTAAAAAACTCTGTTCTGAATGTTGGAGCGATCAATATGGTTCTATTGTTGTTGTAAAAGATTTTGCTCTCAACAATGGAAGGTATCGTAAAGGATTCGACTTGTATATAAAAATGTAATTCCATGTGGTGTATGATTAATATGCAGCAAGATGTTAAACCAGCAGGATGTTCGTAAACGTAAAGTTCTACAACTCTCACGTGATATACGTCGAAAATATCTAGCTCTCAAGTTGGGTAGATCTGAGCAGGATCGGACATTAAATACATTATTTAAACCCCTAATAAAACCTCTAAAAGAAATTGTTACAACGTCTCATGAATCTGCAGAAGTTTTAAAAAATATAAAGAAAGAAGAAGAATCCAAAGAGGAAGAACCCGAAGTAGAAGAACCATTAAAAACAGAATATACAAGCCATCCCACTAATTTTATTCCGATGGAAGATGTAGCTCAGACTGGGGGTGATGATGATGATGATGATGATGAGAGTGTATATTCCAACGCTTCAGAGCCGGCCTCAGAACATATTTCGGATGAGGTCTTCAGAGAGTATCTGGAGCAATATCCCGAAATATCACATAAGTATATGCTTGATTACTGGAATAAGAGTCCAAATATAGACCTAGTTTACGGTCCAGTTTACGATTCGACTCACTCTAAATGGCTTCTCGGAGGGAAAAATATCGATTTTGATCGGAATACTGGAGCTATTATAACAGAAGGGGGTTATGTTAAAGGGACACCTGGTCTCTACCAACTGATATTTTATGATGAGCCTGAAGATTATACCGATGATGATAAATTGACATACAAGACGATTTTAAATTTAACTAACGCTCACAGAAACACAGCTGGACGTCTAAAAGGTACATCGAGATCAAAATATCTAGATATTATTAAACCTATGTTTCCTCCTCCACCGAGAAAGCCATCGAAATCGACTAGCAGTATATCGAGATCTGGAGTTGGACTTGCAATGGTCTACAATGAGAACCCTATTGATTACGTGTACTGGGACGATGTCAATGAACTTGTGGAACGGCTTAAACTGTTAGTAGCTTCCAAACACGCTGGAAATACATCACACAACAACGAAATAGTTGCAATCATCAATGAGCTAAGAGAAGCCAACGTTATATACTAATGTAACACATCGTTTTAATGTTATTTGCAAGATGAGTCTCGACAAATTCGGACGTCGGTCGACGACGATGTCAAATAGACCTCCTCAATCTCTGCTCCGTAATACGTTATTAAAGTTTCCACAAACGGCTGAAGGTAACGTCGATATTGGCAATGTGAGGATAAGCAATGTGTTACCACCTTCAGCTAGTTCTGATGCTGCCAGTAAAGAATACGTTGACTCTCAGTTAAATATAAGAGTTGATAATTTGTTTAACCAATATAAAAACGCACTTGTAGCTTTACAAGCTAAAACTGAGGAAATTGATGCGTTCGTAACTAAGGATCCTCCTGTATATGCTGGGGATATTGCAACAAAAAAATATGTAGATACCAGCATTGTAACTGCTAAACAGCATCTACGGGGTGATATAAAAAACGCTCAAACTAGCGTTGAAAATCAATTGGCGAATACTGTGAAAATTTTAGATAAAAAACTAATGGGAACTAATTTAAAAATAGATATACCTAAAGAAATTGCTAGTGTGATAGGCACCCAGTTTGCTGAAATCGAGCGAAAAATAACTGTTGATGAAGGTATTGTGAAAGATTTGGTTAAAGATCACCAAGAAACGGCCGAGTTAACAAATAATTTGAAAAAATAAATGACTGCTAATGATTTTATTTTGAGAGATTTAATTAAAGCTAACCACGAAACCGCCGAGTTAACAAAGAATTTGGAAAGAGAACTAAACCGATTTCGTAATACTGCTACAGTATCATCACATATTTGAACTGAGGCTGGATATAAAAAAAAAAGAATTGAAGCGAAATACTCCTTAAATACTTCAACACAGTTGCACTTGCTTTAGAGCTCTTCAAGATGTCTAAAGAAAAAATTCAAGTTGTTAATGAACTCCATGCTCCAGCACGTAGGAATTATCCGCGACGTAGAACAATCATTAAAGGTCTCGATAATTTATGGCAAATGGACTTGGCTGAAATGCGACCATATGCACACCAAAATAAAGGTTACAAAATGATTATGGTTGTTATTTATTGTTTCTCAAAGTACGTGTGGACGATGCCTCTAAAGACAAAGACTGGAGTTGAAATTACCAAAGCTTTCTCCAACATATTAAAACACAGCCGACGGCATCCTAAAAATCTTCAAACCGATCAAGGCACAGAGTTTTTCAATACAAATTTCCAAAAATTAATGACGCAATGCAACATTAATCATTACAATACGTTTAGCGTTAAAAAGGCTGCGATAGCTGAGAGATGTATTAGAACTTTAAAGACAAAACTATACAAGTACTTTAGTTTGCAAGGCACCTACCGATGGATCGACATTTTACCGAAAATTGTGGAAGAGTACAATAACACGAAACATTCGAAAATACGATGTAAGCCTTCGGAGGTCAACAAGTCAAACGAGAAGGAAATTTCTCGAAAATTTTACTCACATTTGAAGATTGCTGGACCACGTAAACTTAACGTTGGCGACATTGTGCGCTTAAGCAAAGCCAAGCATATTTTTCAAAAGGGATACACTCCTAATTGGAGTACCGAGCTCTTTAAAATTACTAAAGTCAAAATAACCAATCCCGTAACTTATCTGCTTGAAGACATGTTGAGTACACCAATCAATGGGGCTTTCTACGAGGAGGAATTGCAAAAGACGAAAGCACCCGATGTCTACCTCGTAGAAAAGGTGCTTAGAAGAAAGGGGAAGAAGGTGTACGTGAAATGGTTGGGTCTTGATAACAAGCATAACAGTTGGATTGAAAACACTGATTTTGTATAGAATCTTATGGAAAATACGAACAAATTTAGCAATTCAAGGGGCCTTTTTTGAATAACCTTCAAATTTATCATTTCCCTCATAGTGGGGGTATATAAATACAAGTGTGTGAACCTACATTTTATTCAGTCGTGTGCATCTGTGTAATTTAAATCAACATGAGTAGTCAAGATAGTGGTTATAGTTCTTGTGAAATTGTTTTCGAAAGTGACTCAGCATCGTCGTCGTCGTCGTCACCGTCGTCGTCGTCGTCGTCACCGTCGCCGTCGCCAACACCTTCTTCACCTTGTGCAGTGTCGCTTAATGATTATGCTATCGACCAAGCTTTAATTTCATACGAGTATGCTGCTAAATTGGAGCGATACCATCTGCTGGAAACGAACTTTTCCCTGAGAAGTTATACACTTTTGTGTGGAATAAGTCCAACGAGAACCTTTAATCCCGCAATAACGCTAACACCTTTACTTCGACCTGGAAGAATTTCGTTTGGTACATTTGAGTGGACGACTTTTATTGAACTGCTGTATCAGAGATACGATGACTTTTTTCACGAGAATCTATCATCACCTCCTGACGAATACGATCCTGTAGTTTTCCCTTGTGGAGACTTTTGTAAAGTCACTCAATTAGTGTATGACGATACCAAGTTTCTACTTGTAAACAAACACGGAGTCGAGTTCTATCTGGACGAGAATGATGTTTCCGACATCCTTGAAGCAAATTACAATTTGGTGAAGAACTACATTTCGTTGCTGGAAGACTTGAACTTTAATACATTTTACTGTAATTTAATAGATTCTACACGAGCTTATTTTAGTGCTAATTTCAATAGTATTTGTGACGACATTAGTAGATTTAATACTTTAATTTTAATTTGTGCTGTTATGCCAAATTGTTTAGAAAAAAATGCTCTACAAGAGTACATGTATTACTATAAAGATGATGTTATTAATGATATATATAATCATTGTTCAAATTAAAAAAATGTATCAAGTTTATTTAAATAAAACACTTCTTTCTTATATTTTATTTTTTATTACCCAAGCAAACATAAAAAACTACAAGCCATACAATAACTAAACATACATAAAACAATACATAAAAACTATAAATAATTCATTAGGCACACATAGTTCAGTCTGAAAATCGCACTCGTTTTATTTTCATGTAATTCATATCGAAACCAAGCACAATATTTCTGCATATTCAATAAATATTTCAAAATTATGGCAAGCTAATAATCAGTAATCACATCTAAAAAAAGGAAAAATTAACATTTATACCCCCACGGAAGGGTGTCATGCGATTGGGGAAGTAATTGACGTTTATCGTCATAGGGGCTAAGTCCAATTTTAGTCTGCCGGATGCTGTATACATCATGCAAATAAGATCGAATAGTGTGTTGAGTGATATATTTTTTGGTAATATTTTTCAAACAATTTAGATAGTCTTCAAATGTAATTTTATTTTTTACTACATTGGACTTAACCCCCTTTGATTTCTTTACAACTTTACCGTCTTGAACTTTATAACTATACATTTTAGAGCGCAAGCCTACAAAGTGTGTCATAATTTTGCCGTTACATTCATCCTTCATTAGACCGGGGATTTTTTTGTTGGCTAAAGGAATCTTATAGGTGTTATTGGCGGGGTAATCTGAAGTGTCAAATTTTTCTAAATGATCTCCAATAAGACTTTTGTAAACGTCATCGCAATTTAATTCGTAAATAAAACTATCGGTGTCCGTGTACATTAATTTTAAATTTTCCACCCCCATAGTTGGTAACATGAAATTATAGTGAAAATCATACATACAGGTTTTAGAAATGTCCAGGATAGCCATGCCGATATACAGGGGTTTGTTGAAGAGTAGTTCAGCCTTTTTTAATTCGATAGCCATCAGTTTGTCATCAAAAACTCTTCGACTATGAAATCGGGGGCTGGCTATCAAATTTTTTGCACCATAACGACCCTCGTAAGAAGTAAGTAATTTCACTACCCTATGAAGCCTAATGTTTTCCATAGTCTTACCGAAGACAGCATTATTGGCAAGTTTAAATTGATTTTTCTTAAAATTACTTGTGGCCACAGTCCTTAAACGAGTATTCAGCTCGATATAGGACTTTAGCCAAGCTGATTGTTTAAATTTTAATACTTTATGAATTTTGGTTAATTTTAAGCCATGTTCGAGAGCTTGCTTCAAATTGCGATAATGCAGAGTATATTCTTTTTTTGGGTAAAGGGTGGTCATTAATTTGGACAATTTGGAACCTGGAGGTTTGCGATGTTCTGGACAAAATGGGAAATCCTTGTGCTCGTCATGTAAACTTTCCGGATACTCCAAATCTACTTGTAAAATATATCCGACGGGTGAATCGTCGGGAATCTGAGTAATGTCGATATTTGTATTGGGCTCCCATTCAAACCCCCCATAGGGGAGGAACTGCGACATTGCCCACCCATATAAATTGTTTACGTCAAAGTACATAAGGTACTTGGACGGTTTAGAAGAATCGTATTCGGGCATGTATTTATTGTTGGCTTCAGAATATCTGTTTGAACAAACAGATATTCCTCCACGTATTGATGCCTCAACAAACAACAACATGTCGACATCTTTTAAAATTTGTAATTTACATTTCGTGTACTTGAGCATGCAATCCCAAGTATATCCGGGCATAGTATAGTACCATGCCGGATCTAGTTGGTAAGTTTCCAGAGCAGTTGTTCGAAAGTTTTCCATAACGTCACAAAGAAGGAGAATGTCCGTTCGCATATACAAATCTGCATATTCGCCTAAATTTTGAATTTGGAAAGCTTGCCAAACGTTTTGCGCATGAGTGTAATCATCCGCGGAAATATGACAATCATTTAATTTGTTGTAAAAACTCTCAATTGCTGGAAGACTAGTGGTATCATTTAGCTTATCAATACTATCAATGTAATCGTATGGAAAAACACCTTTCCTCGTCAACAGTTTGAACGTTTCATTAGTCAAGTTACCAAATTCCCTTTTTAATGTAACCAACTCCTCTATTTTTAGTGTAGACACCAACTCATCGAGACTGGTACCCAAAAATCTAAAGGAGTCTATATATCTGAATTTAATTTTAGTTTCTGGTTCATACTGCGTAAAAGAAATGTATTTTTCCATATTCACAGGTAGTACACTCAAAGGTCCACTTTTAGCAAGATCTCTTATTATAAAATGACTGTCGTATCCACTAAGATTATGGAAAACTATTGGTACTACAAATAGTTTTTTAAAGTTTAAATTGCATGATTGATGTGCGAACCCTCTAAACAGCCCAGTAAAATGATCGTGATCTTTAACGATAACATCTTTTTCTTTAAACCTATTGTCGCAAATGTGACAGGAGACACCGTTTGCGACAGTAGGCATACAAATAGGAACAATATTTAATAATTTAGATTCAATAAATTTCGCGACATCTAACATTTGATTCGCAAACCAGTCCATGCAATCTTCCCCTCTATAACTATTGTAGTATGAAATCTGATTATCGTAGCTGCATTTTAAGTAGAAACCTGCACTAAATGTTTTATGATGTTGATACTTGGTAGTTGTATGAGATATCTTTTTATCGCACTTTTCTAAAATTGACTCGAAATCGGCATAAACGACAAAAGGACATTTCTGCTTGTATACATGATTTTTAAATTCGACGTTATCATATGGGGGGAAAGAAATTTTGCAATCGTTACTATTTACGCATAAAATTTCGTGGTCCGTTAGTTTTTTTTCACTTTGAAAATAATTCAAGCACCTATCGCAAATAAATTTTTTAGGATGGCTCTTGCTGAGTTGGCTTGAAACTAGTCTAGACATATTTTTAATCCAACAATAATGATATTTAATGGTGTTGGTAGTAGTGTCCTCATTGTTGACGGGAGGAGCCTCGTAGTCGTTTAATTTTGGAAAATATTCATCTTGAATTAAAAGTAAATTTACATGACGCGGCAGTTTATTTTTAGTTAAACGTGCAGGTACCACTACGTAAAATGACCTTTCATTAGTTTTATTTAGTTCTAAAGCGTAAACGTTTACAGATATATCATTCAATTTTTCAAATTTTGATATTTGTGTTAGTTTCATAGGCAATTCTAAACCATCTGTATTCAAAACTGTGCTATAATGAGGGTAATTAGATGTATATGAAGGGTTTATTTTAGCGGGCAACAAAAAACTCGTTACGGCCCAGTAAAAACACGCTAGGTCTGCATTTTTGACGTTTATGCATGCATTTTTCGCTAATATTTCTTTTGGCAGCTGAATGAAGGATGAACCGTTCCCAATTTCAAATTTGTTAATAGCTACTTCCAATAAATTTATTTTTGACAACGCCCACCCACTGTCTTTTTCTTGAAACTCTGAAAGTTTGTTTAAAATAAAATCTACAATGCTTTTATATTCTTGCGCTAAATCTGTCCCCAAATCAACAACGAAATTTGGGGATCCAAAGTATTTAATGTCAATTACTTCCCCACCATCACTGTTATTTTTTAAAAAATCGCTGCAAAATGTAACATTTACTTTTAGCGACGGTGTATCATTTAAAATTTTACAAATTTTTGACTTGAATAATTTAAAAGCGGCCTGCAAAAAATCTTTTATCTCTTTATGCGTTAAATTTATAATTACCCCAGTTCTAATTCTATTGTTAAAAATCGGGTTTACATCTTCCCATTTAACGCCCCCTTTAGTACCACGCCCCTCTCTAATACCCTCCCCTACTACATGAGAAGACGCTAATTTAATGATACACCGCAACCTTTTTAACTGCCCCATTTTGGTGTAAATTTTCCTTTTTTCCCCGACCGTGAAATTACATTTTTTTATCGCTAAAGAACATTTCCTAAGGTGATTACTGATTACTGATAGCCATTTGTTTTTATCTGAATATGTAGAAATATTGTGCTGAGTTTTAAGAATTTCTTCAATTTTTTTAAAAGCGAAATTCATGATGGTTCTAACCTAATTTTTCTCTATTTTAAAAAGGGTCCTTGGAGCGCAACTCTTAGAAATCTCGTGCAGGTCAATAAAAATTAAACTGAAGCCCCCTTTGTTCAGATCGACAATGTGATTTCAAAAAAATATTGAAAAAAATTTTGGAAAAAAAATTTTGGAAAAAAAAATTTTGGAAAAAAATTTTGGAAAAAAAATTTTGGAAAAAAAAATTTTGGAAAAATAATTTTGGAAAAAAATTTTGGAAAAAAAATTTTGGAAAAAAAATTTTGGGAAAATAATTTTGGAAAAAATAATTTTGGAAAAAAATTTTGGAAAAATAATTTTGGAAAAAAAATTTTGGAAAAAAAAATTTTGGAAAAAAATTTGGGAAAAAAAATTTTGGAAAAATAATTTTGGAAAAAATAATTTTGGAAAAAAATTTTGGGAAAATAATTTTGGAAAAAATAATTTTGGAAAAATTTTTTCATTAAAGGTACTTACAATAAAAACAATTGAAAACTGTTCACTGAACACTAACTGGTAGCACAATAACAAACAACTGGAAACTGCTCGCTGAATATTAACTGGCACTGGTGAAGCGACTTTCACGACTGGATTGTTGGTTGATGTGCTTCGACTTTTATAGCTAAATTCGTTTCATGCAAATGTGGTTTTATCAAGGATATGCATTTTTTATTATAATTAACTTGCAAATTGTATATATTTAATTTGTTTACGTGGAACGCAATAATTGCATATATTGAATTTTAATTAGTCGTTTAAATGAAGCATAAAATTACTTGCTTGCATTTTTTATAATAATTAACTTGCAAATTACATATATTGAATTTTAATTAGTCGTTTAAATGAAACGCAAAATAACAAACTTGCATTCTTCATAAAACTAAGTTACAATGTTGCATATGAATATTATCTATAATTTATTCAAATTCGGCGGGTCCGCGAGCGCTGCGGCACATAAAAAAATATGTCTTTTTCATCTACGCAACATCTGGATCATACCTGTCTTTTCCGCAATTCGACTGGACCAATAATAACGAAGTTAAGCGCTAATGCCCTTACGGCAACGTTCTTTGCACATGTTTTTGTTTAAATTTGACATCTACGTCACTTCTAGATCATACCTGTCTTTTTCGCAATTCGATTGAATCAATAATAACGAAGTTAAGCGCTAATGCCCTTACGGCAACGTTCTTTGCGCATGCTTTTCTTTAAATTTGACATCTACGTCACTTATAGATCATACCTGTCTTTTCCGCAATTCGATTGGACCAATAATAACGAAGTTAAGCGCTAATGCCCTTACGGCAACGTTCATTGCGCATGTTTTTCTTTAAATTTGACATCTACGTCACTTATAGATAATGCCTATTTTTTCCGCAATTCAATTGGACCAATAACAACGAAGTTAAGCGCTTTGTGCCCTTTCGGCAACGTTCATTGCGCATGCTTTTCTTTAAATTTGACATCTACGTCACTTATAGATAATACCTATTTTTTCCGCAATTCAATTGGACTAAAAATGGCTGCTCTCGAAATTCGAATTTACCGCGCAAAACGTCGGCGACACCAGCGCCTCTGGTGGCAGTTTCTTGAATTGATTTGGAACGAACTTAGCTCTACTACTAAACTCCTTGAAACCTGCTAAGATATTAAAGAAGGCCCTGTCGTTGGCTTTAAACGCAGCCAGATTGGCAGTTAAACGTGCCGGAGGTAAAAATAACATTAAAGTACATAGAATTAATCCGTTTGACTCTAAATCTGGAGGATTTCTTCCTCTCATTCCTTTGTTTGCCGGTCTAAGTGCCCTTGGTGCGTTAAGAAGCTCGGAGAACAGACATGTCACAATAAAGCGATGGAAGCTATCGGCCATGGATTGTATTTACGAATGAATAGCAAAGGAGGTTTCGGACTGTATTTTGAAAAGAAAAAACAAAAACATCAAAAAAACCTCATCATCTTCATCATTAAGGCTACCCAATATTATACGATAAAAAATTACTGCGATACGCCAAACTGTATAAAATACCGCATTTTCGAGGTGTTTTCATGCGCGATACTTTACCTGGGAGACGACGGGCACAACGTGAATGTGGTATTGTAAACTTGGATAGTTGGAAAAACCCGCAGTCATTGGGTAGCATACAAAAAGAAAAACGACGGAGTCGAATATTTTGATTCATTTGGTAATTTTAAACCGCCTAGAGAACTTGTTCGTTATTTAAGTGGTCGAGGTCCTATTAAAATTTATTACAACAAATATCAATATCAAATTTATAATCAAATAAATTGTGGACATTTGTGCTTGACATTTTTACGTGATGAATCATCATCTACTAGTCAAGGCCATTCAAATGATTTTATTGAACGCTGATGATCTACAGACAGTCTGGTACAGCCTTCCACGTGATTACAAAATGGAGTTAAAACGTTTTTTACCGTGTCAAACAGATTCCAGTCGACATGTGTGGCCTGATGTGTATGGTACACAAATGCAATCAACATGTATATATTTTTTAAAAGAGTTTAAATAAAGAATATATTTAAGTTATTGTATTTATTAAAAATTCGTTAGTCTTCGTTGTCTCAGTTGTTGCGAGTCAATGGTACCAATTATATGTTTGCATTTAAACCTCAAAGGCCCATCGTTTTGGGTCCTGAAAAAGAATACGACTTGGCGTTGAAATCATTTCATTCGTATAATTCCACACCGAATATTGAAGAGGGTCAAAAATTTTACTATTATGAAGTACACAACAAATTTAAACGAAATTGCGTTTCCAGCAGTTAGTTATGAAATTTCAGATATTGAAAGATTTATCCGACAATGAATGGGTTTGGAGAATTTCATTGATCCTGACCGAGAATTTTCATTGAAGCCCAATAACAATACGCTTAAATGTGAAATTTTCAGCAAATTATATAAAATATCGTTTAAGGAACCTAACAATATTGGTAGTACGTTGGGATTTTCCGAAAAAAATCTCGCTCCCGTGTCAGATGGATTCGTCAGATTTACCCGTCAACATTGTTTTGATTGTAACATTACGTCATGGTATTTTCCCAAACCAAAAAACGTGATGTCGCATCAGCTGATCCCACAACATTTGATCACTTGAATATTGCTAATATTAGACTAATGTTAAATGGGGATTATTATCCCAATGACCTGTCGCAATTTGATTTTGCTAGCGATCGCTTCAAGCTTATTTCGACTATACGGAATTTTATCCCAGTTTTACAAACTCCAATCGAAAACGTACCTTCTAACCGTTTCGGATTTTAAATTGCGTACACTGTTTGTCATCGATTATTCTAAGCAAGAAGAATCTATGAAATCATCCACCGTCGATGTAAAGTTGGAAATTGAATCGGACGTGGGTTTCCCCGATAACACCAAAGTCTATTGCGTCATAGTTCACGATTGTGATTGTCTAATGGAATATCTTACGCTCACGGAAGATATAAAAAGCCTCTCGTAATATTATTTAAATTAGTTCATTTATATCTATCATGAGGATTGCATTAGTAGATATTCAAGGTTTTGTGATTGAAAAAGTATGTCATCCCAAAGAGCTTGCCATACATATTGGGCTACAACTATTAAATTTTTTATTTAAATCACCAACGTCGTTTACAAATCTTAGTGATAGTGATAAAAAGATAGTTAATTATTTGGAAAAAAATCTACACGGAATTCGATTTAACTCCGGTTATATCGAATATAGTGAAATTAACAATATTCTGAAGACTTACCTACTTCATTCTGCTGACATTATTTACATTGGAGGTGACCAAAAAATTTTAGTTTTACAAAGCAAATGTGAGGAGCCATCTACGATGTCGTCAAGTATTATAATACCAAATGTGATACAGAAAACTTTCAACTAGCAATTCCACAGCAGTGTTGTTATCATGCGAAAGAAAAGTTTATGTGCGCTCAAACGAACGTGTATCATTTACTTTCTTGGCTTACTACTATTTTACCTAACCAAAAATTTTTTTTTATAAGCATGTATAAAATGGTTTATTAATAAATATGTATAAAACTGTTTTTTTTTATTTTTTTCCTTAAATATTTAACAACAGTAGAAATAACATTAAATAAAACACAACCCATATGTTTTTATTTATTTATTTAATCATTTCCTTAAATATTTAACAATAATTTTTAACACTATAAATTACATTAAACCAAATGTAGCACATGTTATTTAAAATTGTCGTTGTTCAACTCCTAGTGCTACTTCTCCTCCTCCTCCTGCTCCTTCTAATCCTCCAATTCCTGTCCCTATTCCTAAGTTCAATTGCTCATAGTTTCACCAATTTTGTACCATTTGTATTGATCACCTTCACTTCTGTCCAGAAACACTAATTTCAACTTATAATATAATCTATATGTTGTTGAAGGTAATCTGACGTAGAAAACTTGTAACTTTACATAATTTAAATAGGTTCTGCCCATCATTTGCCAGTCGGAGCGGTTACATTCTTTTTGCTTTTCATCAAAACATACCGCCTTATTAGACACTCCATTAGGTATGTTCGTATACAACAAACCGTTGCATATCGCGATTAATATTACAAAATTTGCGTTTAGTAGGAGCATCGTTTAAACACAAATTTGATAAATCTTTTAAAACTTGTTTTTTTTTCTTCGTAAAGGACAATATCTTTGTTTAGTCGACAAATTTTTTCAAAATACTCTTTTAACTTAGTTCTGTATTCAATTCATGACATTCTACTTTCAACTGATTTATTAAAGACATGTACACCGCTTTTTATAAGTGTGCCCAAGCTATAAAAAAACACTGCTTTTAGTAATAAATATATATTATCTAATAATAGGTGGGTAGTAAGTTTTAAATATATAAAAAAGAACCCAGCTTTTAGTAATAAATATATATTATCTACTAATAGATGGTTGTTAATAATAATAAGTTTTAAATATATAAATTAGTTTATAATATATATAATTGTTAATAATAATAAGTTTTAAATGTTCAAGGATATTGATATCACCGATGATGGAAACCCCAGGGTAGGGTGTCATGTAATCATCTAATAATTTTCGTTTATCATCTAATGGATTTAAGCCAATTTTTGTTTGATTTACGTTGTAAACTTTATGTTTAAACGACCGAATCGTACACTGTGAAATAATTTTATCTTTCTTTTCAATTATAATGTATGCAACCAACTGAATTCCAAACTTGGTGTAGAATTGACAAAAACTGATATAAGCAACATCTATTCGCTGGATAAGTCAAGATTGCCCAGTCAAAATTGAGCTTGTGTCAACACTAACAAAAATACGCATTCTACGAAATTGCAAAAATTTGAAAGGCACAAACATATCTATATCAGCCGATTTGACAAATTAAAACAACAAGAAACAAACAAGATATTGAGAAATTACCTAAAGAAAATACGTGAGAATGGTGAAGAAGGCAGCTACATAAGGGGAGAAAAGCTTTATAGAAACAATATAGGATACACAGCGGAAGATATTTTGGAGATTGAGAAAGAAAATATTGAATTACCAGACTGCTCGAAAGCCATTAGTGCACCAGAAACTCCATCAAGGCCATCCGCAGAAAGAACTAAAAAAGAGGAGAACCAATCAGAAAAAGCTACAAAGAAGATAGAAGAGGAAGCAAAAGAGGGGAAAAATAAAACCACAGCTAATAGACATATTGATAGCAGTTCAACACAAAGGAGACCGGAGACCAGAGAAAGTAAAAACTCAGCGAAAGAAATTCAAACGAGGTCTACCCAGAAAACCTCAAAGTAACAATATCAGCAAAACAAAAACACTATATATTATTGGTTATATTATTTTTATAAATATTTCAGTTTCTGTAATCTACTATATTATTGGTGAATATTATTAAAAATTCAAAATGAACCAATATCTCAAAGAGTTCCATATTGAAACAGTTGAAGTGAAAATAATTGAAGATGCCTCACAACTAATGAAACTAGATAATACTAAAGTAGATATAAAAATACTTCAAAATAATATAAGGAGTGTGAATAAGAATTTAGATCAAATGAAAGTGTTACTAGAAGAACATATTTTCGACATAATAATTCTATCTGAGACTTGGCAAATTAGAGATTTAGACACATATAATATGAATGGGTATGATCTCATCTACAATTATGGTAACGTGAACCAAAATAATGGAGTAACAATGTTTATAAAAAATAACTTATATTTTACTCATGATATAGTACATCAATCAAATGAAATCAAAATTATTCAGCTAAAAGTCAAACTTCACAATAAAAATATACATTTAACATCTATGTACAGATCACCATCTACATCTACTAATAATTTCATTGAAAGTTTATCAGAATTTCTAGAATCTTGTGAAGATAACAATATTTGCAATCATATTCTAATAGGAGATATCAATATTAACATAATGGAAAATAATGACATCACAAATAACTACTTGAATACACTGCTTATGCTTATGGATTCATATCTAATATAAATTCTGTAACAAGGACCAACTCTGGTACTTGAATAGATCATTGTTTCGTGAAAGATAACTTCAAATACAACTCATTCGTCGTTGAAACAGATATAACTGATCACTTCTCTATTGCTCTACAAATCATTTCACCTGAAACAAAGAAAAAATAATCAGAAATATCAAAATATAAGAAATTCATCGATAACAAAAAACTAAAACAAAATATATACGAAGAGAATTGGCTGGATTTATACTCAACAGATGATATTGAAGTTGCCACTCAAATATTCATTCAGAAAACCAAGAAAATCGTGGAAAAAAGCACAAACACAATTAAAATTAATAGAAAAGATATAAGAAAGAATCCGTGGATCACAGATGGTATAATCTCGACTCATGAAAAAACTTTATAAAACAATGAAAGACAACCCAACAGAAGCAAATAAAACAAGATATAAACAGTACAAAAATAGAATGAAAAAAATAATAGACGACGAAGCCAAAATAGATTTTTATCCAAACAAAATAGAAAAAAATAAAGGAAAATCCTCTAAACTGTGGGAAACTATAAATGAAATGATAAATAAAGGAACTACCGACAATAAAATCAAAGAGGTTCAATGCAATGATGGCTCTATGATTACTGACAATAAAAAAATTGCCAACAAATTTGTTGAACACTATAGCGAAATTGGTGAAATCCTGGCGAATGAAATACAAGAAAGACCGAATTATAAAAAAAATAAACCGAAAACCAAAACTATGAATTCCTTTTTCCTAGAAAAAAACTGATGAATATGAAGTTTTGCAAGAAGTTCAGAACTTAAAAAACAAAAAATATCCCGGAATTGACACTCTTAGAGCTGAAAATATTAAAATGATAGCAAAAGAACTGGCAATACCATTGACATATCTAATAAACTGGTCTCTTAGTAGTGGGAAATGTCCAACTCCAGTAGTATAACTAAGCCGTTTTCAAGCCAGGAAGTTAGATAAGGTCATAAGATAAGAGAGTGGCTTTGAGTTGGCAACATTGTTGACCTTTACCGCCGTCCACGTGGCCTCGATGACCTTGAAAATGGCCTTGAGGGTCTCGGAAAAGCGACCTTTAAATGTGTGTGTGTTCGTGGCACCGCCGCCGCCGCCGCTCGCCACATGGCTTTGAAAATGGCCTTGGAAGTCCGTAGCCTCGGAAAATGACCTCGATGGTCTTGAAACATAGCCTTGAAATATGACCATGAGCCTTGAACACGTGAAACATAGCCTTAGCCTTGAAACATAACATTAACCAATTTTATAATTTTTAAAACATACCAGTAAAACGTGTTTTTTTTTTAAATAAAGATATTAAAATCAAATCAATAGTCAATTAAACAAAACGTTTAAATAAAATTTATTTAAAAAAAATTCAATACAATACAAATAGCCGCCCAGCTGTGTTGAAAAAAAAACTAACCTGGGTGTGGTGTGAGACGTTCGCGACGACCGGTGATATCACTTTTATTCATATCAGTCAGCTGTTGAAAATAAAACTAACCTGGGTGTGGTATGCGACGATCGCGACCGTGAATCTCGAGCGCGCGTGCCGACCAGAGCTGAGAGACATCGGGGTCTCCGTCGCGCTATCGCGTGACCTCGAGAAAGGCTGCGACGATGACGGCAGCGACTGCGAATGTTCCGGGGGCCATTTAAGGCCACTTTCCAAGGCCATCAAGGCCACTTTTAAAGGCCGCTTTTTCGAGACAATCAAGGCCATTTTCAAGGTCATTGAGGCCACGCGGACGGCGGTAAAGGTCAACAATGTTGCCAACTCAAGGCCACTCTCTTATCTTATGACCTTATCTCACTTCCTGGCTTGAAAACGGCATAGTTATACTACTAACTAAAATAATTACCGCCCAATATCAGTAATTACAACCTTTGCGAAAATATTCGAAACCATTTTGAATTTACGCATTGAAAAATATCTAACGAAATATAACATTTTATCAAATAATCAATTCGGATTTCAAAAAGGCAAATCAACTGAAGGTGCAATAACACTCCTTACCAACAAAATCAGTAAATATGTAGACGATAAATTACCATCACTAGGTATATTCGTGGACTTGAAGAAAGCATTCGATACTGTTAGCCATAACCAGCTTCTAGAGGTACTTGAGAGTATTGGATTTAGAGGAATATCCCACCAACTTCTCTATAGTTATCTTCATGAAAAGAATCAATATGTTAAAATCAAAGACACTCTCAGTGAACCTAGAATAGTCCAATATGGTGTACCCCAGGGGACAGTTTTAGGTCCAATCCTCTTTAACATCTACTTAAACGATCTCTTTGTACTAGATGTGGAAGGGGACATAATAAGCTTTGTAGACGACACAGTAGTTATTTACAAATCGGAAACATGCAGATCTCTAAAAGAAAAAGTGGAAAAATATTTCAAAGCTATAATTCAATGGAGTAAACTACTGAGTATTAATATGGATGAAACATTTACATTACCTTTATATCTTATGCTAGCAATTTACCAAGTTTCCAATCTCTACTTATAAAATATGATAACGTTAATCTCACTATCTCACCAGTAAATAAAATAAAGTATCATGGCATATATATAGACGCTCACTTGAAATGGGATGCACACATTGATTATTTGGTAAAAAAATTACGTAGTGTAACATACAAACTTAAATACATAAAACTTTACCTAGATATAGCTCAAATGCGCATGCTTTACTATACTCTATTTGAAACTCACCATGGGATAGTTGCCTGGGGAGCAATAAATGCTTCTCATTTAAAGAATCTAGAACAAATACAAAAATTAACTTAGAAAATAATTAATAATAAAAAAAAACTTACCCTACAGAAGCGCTATATAAAGAAACATTGATTCTAGACATAAGACAACTTTACTTTTTCAAAACTATTATAAGGCAACACAAAAATAAACATGAACTTAAAAAAATTGAACACCATTATGCAACTCGCCACAAAATAAATTCAACCTATGTGCCAAAGTCACAGAAAAACACTTTACAAAAATGTTATACTTACTTAGCTCATCGGCTGTATAATCTTATTCCAGCAGACACAAAAACTATCGTTAGTAATATCTTATTCAAAAATAAACTCAAAGTCTGGATCTTAAGTTTGCCCAGAGCACAGATACACCAATATGTCGATATTAAAAATACATATTACTACAGTATATAAATGTTAGTTAAAGATGTATATGTTAGTTGGAATTGTGTAAACTTATAACCCATTGTATAGTTATATGGTACAACCCACGCACAGGTTCATCCTTCTGTGGGAATTCTATATTTATTTATCGTTAACTGAAAACTATTGTATATTTCAAATTGAATGGTAAATAAATATTATTATTATAATTATTATTATTATTAATTAAACAATCTACATAATCTTGAAAACGTATATCATTTTTTACGACGGAACCTTTAATACCTTTTGATTTTTTAACTATGAATTTATCCTCAATCTTATACGTGTACATTTTAGATCTTAAGCCTACGAAATGAGTCATAATTTTACCGTACGTTTAATCATTTATTAGACCCGGAACCTTTTATTACACAGTGGAATTTGATATGGGTTATTTGGTGTATAATCACTATTGTCAAATCTGTCATTATGTGCAATAATCACCTCCTTATACACGTAATTACTTTATCTCGTAAATAAATCTGTCTGTATCGGTATAAAGAAGCTTAGAAGCATCATTTCCTAATTGAGGTGACATGAAGTCATAATGAAATGCATTCATACATGTTTTTGAAATATCTAAAATAGACATTCCAATGTATATGGGTTTGTTGAATAAAATTTCTGATTTACATAATTCAATAGCCATTAAATCAGCCGAAAAAATGGTTTGACTAAGGAACCTTGAACTTGCTATTAAATTTTTGGTGCCATATCTCCCCCCCCCCACTGCGAACCTAATTTAATCACACGATGTTTTCGAATATTTTCCATTGTTTTACCGTATACTGAATTTACTTTTAATTTGTAATCATCTTTTTCAAGCTTGTTTGTTGTTTGTACTCGAAACTTTGTATTTAAAGTGACGTATGGCTTTAACCATGCCGTTTGTTTAAATGCTAAAATTCTATGTATTTTACGAATGACTAACCCGTAATTTATTGCCTGTTTTAAAGCTCGATAATGAATAATATATTTAGTTTTATTATAGAGCGTTGTTAAAAATTTGCAAAATTTTGATCCTTCAGGTTTTCTATATTCGCAACAAAATGGAAAATCCTTGTGCATACTACGAAGGTGATGGGGATAATCTAAATCAACTTCCAGTATATACCCGATGCTTGTGTTATCGGGAATACTCAACACATCTATATTCGTATCAACTCATTCAAATCCACCATACGGAAGTGGTTGCGACATTGCCCAACCATACAAATTGTTTACGTCCACGTATAATAAGTACTTGTCAGGTTTTGACTTGTCATAATTACGCATATATTTATTATTCGCCTCGAAATAACGACAACAACATTGACTAATACCGCCACGAATTGCGTCCTCAATAAATAATATCATATCAATGTCATGGAGAAGCTTTAATTTACATCCGGTATATTTTAACATGCAATTCCGGGAATATCCTGGAATAGTATAATTCCATGCAGGATCTGATCGCTTGTGTTATATCCGATTGTTAGAAATCTCTCAAAGACGTCTGCCAACAAGATAATGTCAGTTTTCAAATACAAATCCGAATATTCACCTAAATTTTTTATATTAAAACACCTCCATACCTTTTGAGCATGCACATACTGTTCATTAGTTATATCTTTATTGTTACGTTTGTTAAAAAAAAGCAGATTATGAATGTAATTGAGTTTCCATAAGCTTATCAATATTGTCAATGTAGTCGTAAGGATATACTCCTTTACGTGTAAGTAAGTAAAATTGCTCTTGAGTACAACATGCAAATGCGTACTTTAAATTGTTAAAGTCTTGCATATCCAAAAGGGATACTAATTCATCTAAAGAGGTTCCTAAAAATCGCAGTGAATCTATAAAACGAAATTTAATACCGTTAGGCATATGTTATGTGAATGATATATACTTTTCATTATTTATTGGTAGTAAAGAAATTTTACCTAATTTGGCCAGATCTCTTATGATAAAATGATTATCGTAACCGCTTAAATTATGAAAAACCATTGGAACTACAAATTGCTTTCTAAAATTCAAATTACATGAGTTATGAGCAAATCCCCGAAAATCTCCAGTAAAATGATTATGATCCACACGATAATGTCCGTTTCGCTAAATCTTTTTTCGCAAATGTGACAAATATGAGCTTTAAAATTTTGATACAACACATACAACCATTTCATTTCTAAACCATTCCATACAGTCAGGACCTCGATAACTGTTAAAATATGACAGACAATTATCATAGTCACATTTAACATAGTAGCCACAACTGAATGCAATGTGTCCCTGATATTTAATCATGTTAATATTCACATTATCAAGAATCGGTTCCAATAATGATTCGAAATCAGCGTATATCACAAATGGTGTTTTTTGTTTATAAATAAAATTCTTAAACTCTATAAATTTTTTCCTTGGGAATTGTAATTTTACATTCGTGTTATTTGTTTCGAATAATTTTATATGTAAATTTAAACGTTCTTCATTTGAAAAATAATTTAAACATCTATCGCAGAAATTTTTTTTATTTTTTTTTATTAAGTTGACTACTTAATAATCGTGATAGGTTTTTTATCCAGCCATAATGATATTTGATATCGATATGCTGAGTATCTTTGGGATGGGGCGCGTCATAATCATTTAACTTGGGAAAGTATTGATTTTGAATTAATAATAAATTTATGTTTTTTCAATTTACTTTTAGTTAAATGTACTGGAACTACTATATACTTATTATTGATCAACACCAACCCATATACATTTATGGATAAATTATTATTCTTTTCAAAACGTATATTTTATTTAATTGAATTGGAATATCTACATTATTTAAATTTAACAAATCACCATGATAAGCATATGATGTAACACGATCAGAATGATCTTCTGATGGATATAGAGCACAATGCTCCAATAAAAACATGCCATATCAAAATTATAAATATTTACACATGCCTATTTATTAGCAATTTGTTTTGGTAATTTAACAAAGGATGAGCCGTTTCCTATTGTAAAATTATTAATATTAACTTCAAGTGATATTACAGATTTTAATCCCTATTTGACGCACGTTCCTAAAATTCTGGTAGTTTAAGTAAAATGTAGTTTATTACATGATCAGTAAACCATTCAAATAATATTGTTGAAGAATCAATCGATGCATATTTGGTATAAAAATATTTAAAATTCACTAAGTCATCATTATCTACTTATTTTCTAATAAACTGTCCACAAAAAATAGTGTTTACTTTTATTAGTGAAATTTATGATAAAACTTTTTCTACTTTTTCACAAAAAATTTTAAAAGCATCCATTAGATATGGTAGAACATCTTTATGTTTTAAATTTATAATACTCTCAGTAATAACGTTATTTTTGAAAATTGAAATTAAATCATTCCATTCTACTGAAGTCGTTATATTATTTAATTTATTATACTCGTATATTACTTTTAAATGACTAATTTTTGTTTGCCACGATCGAACTTGACCCGGTAAAAAATTAACATTCTTAATTTTATCGTAGCATAAATCTATCGCAATTTTTACATGTTTTAACCATGCTTCACAGTCCACATGTGGAAATTTTTCATAAAATTTTAAAAGAAGTTTATCAAAATCCTTTATTAATTGATCGGACATTTTAAATTAAAACTTACTATTCACAAATTTAAAGAGTGCTTTAGGGTTCCCTTTTTCAGTGTTCTTGTCGTCGTCACCTTGATAAATCAAAGAATATTTTCCGTTTCCCAATTCGTCAATGTGATTCTTGAAAACAGATAATGACCAACGTGGCAAGAATATAACTTGATTCTCCAGTTCAAGCAAAATCGTTTCACCATATTTTGAATTAACCAACTTAGCAATGCATATTTTCTGAGGCTCATTAATTGGCAAATTCCTCAATGCAACCACCGGTTTATTTTCACCTTCTAGGGCAGACGTATTTATTTCATTTAAATTCATTTTTCTCTAAAATAATATACACTTTTATTTTTTATATAAAAATTTAAAATATTTACTTTTTTTTAAACACTTTCCCAAAGAAACTGATTTATTAGCGATGATTTCTCAATGAAATTTTTAGTCAAATTGATTTATTTTGGCTTTGGCCTTGGCGGGACCAGTGACGTTACAACTCTGGTGAGACTATTGACGTCACAGAGCGGTTTAGTTGTAGTAGAATGAAAATTGTATTATACAATATATAAATGTGGCCCTGAAAAGGGTCGTTGTGTTTAGCTGTAGAAGAAGAAGATGAAGACGAAGAAGAAGAAGAAGAAAATGAAGCAGAAAAAGAAGAAGAAGAATTAGAAGAAGAAGAATCAAAATTCTATTATAAAATATAAAAATATTGTGGCCCTGAAAAGGGCCGTTGATATAAAAAAAATCAAATCAGTTCCTTACGAAATTGCAATAAACACTTGCAGAGACAGTAGTTAAATAGAGCTGACTCACAAATTTCGCAATAACAAAATTTGTCTCGGAGCAGTCTCACTGCCCCAGTAAAATGTTGTGATATTTGCTCACACATAGTATTTTCTATTAGTCGCGCTCTGTCAATAAAACATGTAATAGAAATTTTTCGATTGTTAAAAATTATAATAATTTTGAATTACACAAGTTGTTTCATTCCTTAAATTTAATATAAACTCGCTTGTATTTACTTCATAAATTTCATAATGTTTAAAATCTACAAATTTGCTATCTGTTTAAATTTCGTCAATGGGACCTTCCATTGTGCGAAACGAGCGTGGTAAAAGAAAATACTTGACTGAATTTATTCGCAATAAAACTGAGTTTTGATACAAATCCGCATACTAATTACTACAATAATATCGCGGTTTCCGTTCCGTTATATCTGAATGCATTTATGTCGTTCTAGAATTAGTTTATTTTCAGCAGCTCTTGCATCATGAATGAAGAAATTAAAATATTGAGATATATTTCATTAGTGCCGTCGACGATGACGACGGCGACTACGATGAAAAGAAAAATGTCTAGTCCTCCTCCTATGTAGCTAGAAACTATCGCCGTCGCTGCCACCGCCACCACTCCCGCCGCCGCCGACGCTTCCGTCATCGAATCAGTAAGTACATCTTTTGTTTTTACTATTTTCATACTAAATTATTATTATTGTAGTCATTTATAGATTTACCATTTGATTCCAATGCTTCATTTATGAAAACTATTTTTGATGAAGCTCTGTTGGAGGAGCAGCAGCAGCCCTACCAAAAAAAAGTTTCCGAAGAAATGATTCACCAATTGCATGAAAAACTGACTGAAAGTTAGAATTTCTTTTTGGTAATAAAACCAAGAATTTCCAAACTAGCTGATAGAAAAAATGTAATAAAGAACTAAACGATTTACAAAAAAGATGAATCAAATCTCAATGAAAATTTAGTTTACGTATTTTTTAAACATTGTAATAGACATTTTCTCGGTCCTTGAGAGTGTTGCAAGTGAATCAATAACAGATTCGTAATCTATGATTTCAACCTCAAATGTTCAAATCGAACAACAAACGACTCTTTCAAAAATCACATGATTAATATCCGTCACTGGTCCCTCTCAATAAAACCTCGTCACGCTTAAAATCCTTGAAATGAGCTCACGGCCGTGGCCATGCGATCGAGGCCACGCGTTCAAGGCCACTTGTTGAGCGCGCTGTCGTGCGTCCAAGGCCAAGGCCATGCATTAAAGGTCAGGGCCACGTCTTCAAAGCCACGTCTTCAAGGCCCCGTGTTCAAGGCCACCTGTTCAAGGCCACCTGTTCAAGGCCACCTGTTCAAGGCCACCTGTTCAAGGCCACCTGTTCAAGGCCACCTGTTCAAGGCCACCTGTTCAAGGCCACATGTTCAAGGCCACCTGTTCAAGGCCACCTGTTCAAGGCCACCTGTTCAAGGCCACCTGTTCAAGGCCACGTGTTCAAGGTAACGTGTTCAAGGTAACGTGTTCAAGTCCACGTGCTCAAGGCCACGTGTTCAAGACCTCTGTTCAAGGCCACGTGTTCAAGGCGACGTTGCCACGTGTTTTCAACATATGAAAAAAACTAGCGTCAATATCACCGAAAACGCCATTTCTTGCCATTTCTTCAACATTTTGACGTATGAAAAAACTAACGTCTATATTAGAGAATCTAATGCCTTTTTGACATTTTTTAATATTTTAGACGGATGAAATTTAATATTTGAAGAAAATTATTACCAAAAAGGACATTAAAGACACTAAAAAATTTGCCAAAAAGGACCTTAGTTTTGGTGTTATTCATCCGTATTAAATACAGTGCCATTCAAACGGTATATTGCTCTAAAGAAAATTATATCCAAAAAGGTATTAACTATCTGTTAGTTATTCGATAAAAATATTCCATTCTATTGTTAACGAATCTAATATTTAAAGAAAAATTATAATATATAATTATGTATAAAAAATTAAAGGTCATAGTAGCTTTGATACGAATTAAAATAGCAAAATTTAAAACAAGGCGAATTCTTTTTCAGATGATCTGATGTTTAAATAACGATTTTTTTCTTCTTCTAAAATAAGTACCTATATTGTACAATACGGTACAGTTGGATTTTATCATTCTGTTATTAAATGTAGAATTGCAAAATATTTTTTTTAAAACTTTATTGGAAAAATCTAAAATATAAAATTGAGAAATTTAATCAAAACGATATTAACACTTTGAAAGCTAAATGAAATCTTAATTTTAAAAGCATAAAAGTACAGAGAGTATGAAAGCAAAATAAGCAAACTGCAATCGCAATTCTCTTCCATTCGGTTAAAAGTCAAAAATATATTGTCTCATTTTTAATATAATGAAACCTCCAATTTTGTGGTTATATTTAATAATCTAATAATTTTGAAAGGAAAATAAATTATGTGTAGCTTATCCTTGCCAATTTTGGATGTATTTGGCTCTGGCTACGTTTAGTTACCGTGCACACCTCACTCTTACCTCCTGAACATTTCAAAAATGACGCTTATATCTATAAGCGCGCTAGAAATAGTTTCCCATTTTAATTATATCTGGAAAATAAATTAAAATATATACAGAGCCCGGCATAAGTAAGTTAACCGATTTGCACACAGGAAAAAATTAAGAGAACAGCATACAAAAATATGGTTTAATTTACAGATACAATAAGTAATGACGGTTTAAATGTTACATTTTGTGTTCAAACTGCCTACCACCTTCCTCAATGCAGATATGGCATCGCTTGTTTACGGTAGAGCAGGTTTTCTGAAAGAATTCTGGGTGCGCGCGGAGAGCGTCAAATTCCTCTTCAATCCTTGTTTTCATATGTTCAATACCACGTAGTGGGGTGGCAAACACTTTATTTTTAAGTACTCCCCACAGGGCAAAATCGCACGGCGTTAAGTCTGGTGACCGTGCGGGCCACTCGAATTTTCCTCTTCTCCCTATCCAATTGCGAAATTCGGCATTCAGATATTCACGAACTTGTAGACCGTAGTGGGGCGAGGCGCCGTCTTGTTGAAAATATCGAATACCAGCTAACTCCGGGTTATTTTCAAGTTCACCCTTTAAATCCATAAGCAGTTCCAGAGATGTTTCTGCATTCACGGTTCCCTCAAAAAAATATGGACTAATAAGACCACCGGCGTGAATCCCAGCCCACACTGTTATTCCAGGAAGATTCAACTCTTGTGCAATAATTTCATGAGGATTCTCAGATGCCCAGTAAACACAATTGTGACGGTTAATCCGTCCGTTTAATTTAAACTGCGCTTCATCGCTCCACAGAATTTGCTTGTAAAATTCTGCGTCGTCTTCTGCGCAACCAGTAAACCACTCACAAAATTCCAGTTTACGATCAGGGTCGTCTTCCGTTATTGCATGTATCAAACGTGGACGATAACAGTGATACTTCATTTTCTTTAACATGCGACGTAAACTGCGGTCCGATATGCCTAATTGAAGCGCTGTACGAACTGCAGATTGGTTGGGTATCTCAACAAACGCTTGGGCAACGAGATGCATGTTCTCTTCTGTCACAACCGTGAGAGGGCGACCACCACGCGGCGCGTCTGTCACCGACCCGGTTTCTTGAAATTTTTTATTTAACTTGTACACCATCTGTCTCGTAGGGACGGGCCTGTTAGGATACTGCGCCGCAAATTCATTGAAGATCGTCCTGTAATCAGCGTCGTGTCGTAGGTACAGAGTCAACAGGCGGATACGTTCTTCTTTCGTGTACTTTGTACGGAGCTGGGCTGCCATGGCGACGTTAACACAATAATCGAACATTGTAAACTAACATTGGCCGCACTTCCCACCTCTCGTCACCCAAATTCAAACACCCACACGAAGAAGTGCGCGAAAGCGCTGTTTTCGGATAGCGTTAACTGACTTATGCCGACCCCTGTATAATATATATTAGTATAATATTTTCGAAGGTTTAGGATGAAATAAAACTATTTACTAAAAACATACTAATTTATTATTATTCGTTCATTATAATTATATTTACAAGTGATTTGTTTTTTTATTTTAAATAGAGAAAAATATACTTACTATTATTCGTGAATTTTAAGGTTACTCAATAAACGAATTATTACATTGATTTTTTGGTAGAACTCAATATCTTTTTGTAAAACTTTCTATTTTTTAAAAATAAATCTAATTTTTCCTTTAATTTTTCCGACCTAACATCATAATTAAGAAATTTTTTGGGATTATTTCAGTACAATATTTTCTAAGATTTAGGATGAAATAAAACTATTTACTAAACACAAACTAAGAACAAACTAATTTATTATTCGTTCATTATAAATTTTTCATTAAATAAAATACATTTGTCAAAGCACAATGTACGAATTTTTTTGATGAAAAAAACATTTTAGTTGAGAAATGTGTAAAGATGGGTATTCTTCTAATTGAGTTACCATGGTTTGGGTGTACTTATTTATGTACTTGGATTCTTCCTTTCCTTTCACAAAAACCCTATTTGCCCCCTTGGTAACTTTGTGTACTATGATAATTATTAATTAACCAGTTTGCTTGCTTTATCAAATCTGGAGATTTTTATGGATAGGGGACTTAAAAATGTGATGTGATATTCGGCGGTCATCAAATACGAAAAATTCTTTGACAACAAACTTATTATTTTCTAAACGAAAACCTTGACATTAACCACAACATTCATATTTAGGAGATATTTTAAACTTTCTTGCTACTGTTCGAAGAACATAGCGACTGAGAGGTTTTTATATCATCGGCAGCAACGTTTTAAAATCTGTTATACAAATACCGTTTAACTATGTTTGTAGTTGCATTATACGAGAAATTCTTTTCATATAGTATAAGACAATAAGCAGATACGTCATCGCTGGTAGGCTCATCAGTATTAAAATCAATCCTTAAGGACATATTTCTCGATTGAAGTACCTCTTTTGTTGACTACAGTTAACATGAAGTAAAGGGACTTTCTCCTTATATTATTTAGGAGTAAAAAGAGGTAGATTTTGTAAAAGGCCGTCGTAATACGATTGTAGAAAAGTGGAAAACATTTTATACACAGTTGCAGATCTAATAGTGTCAAAATGAAGTTTTAAATCTTGATAAGGGAAATGTTTACTCTTTAAAAAGATGCGCAAATGATTAATTTTACAATGGTCAAATTTACCCATGTCTGAAGTAAGTTTTCCTTTTTTATTTTTTTTGAAATCTGACAATTATATGTCTTTTAGTTTTAATTTTTGAACTTGTTTTAAGTTCCCAGGTATGTCTGTTAGAATTCTTTTAGCTATATTAGTTAAACGCAATTGCTGTAAACTTGTTTTAATATGTGGAATATTCCAATGAAGTTTTGTCAATTTAATATTTGGCTTTTCTGTATCGTCTGAACTAATTACTGCATCAGAGTCGTCACTAGATTTAATTAAAATTAATTTCTGTTTCATATTCAGAATAGTTTTTCAAAAAGTCTTCAAAAAACCCTACTAAATGTTTTAAGGGGATACAAACATTAAAATTATAGTCCGCATCCACTAAAATTTATTCGTTACCAGCTTTGGAAAACCAACCGGCATTTTGCAGAAAAATACTCTCATTTTGGTTTAAACTAATATAATTTTTTATCATTCAGGTAAGTCCAACATCTCAAACAGAATCTATTACCACCCCATTCAATTTGAAACAAAAAGCTATAGCGTTATTAATGAACTTTATTTTCAGAACAGTTTTATTTTCTGTTGATATTTTTACCTCAATATAAAAGTAGTTATTAGCAGGAAATATGTAGGCATCCAAATCCTGAATTGCAATTCATACTTCATCATTGTAATTAATATTTCCGGTAATATTAAGTTGGTATCTATGAAGTTGATATCCTTCAACAGAAGTGTCATTAAAGTGTTCTCCCATAACGTTTAAAATATCCATGTTTACAATATTTTAATTCAAATGAAATTCAAACATGATGTTATTTCTAGCTATGACAGGATGATATAAAATATTTTGGGAAGATTCCGCTATTTTATACCCGCTGGGTACGGTTGGGAAAAATATGAACTGGTTTTCTACTTAAATAGAAACCGGCCGCGATGTTGCAATCTACTGCAATGCTGTTAACCTGCAATTTTAATAGGATGTTGAGAAGTAAATGTTACATTAGGTAAAAGTATTAAGTAGTCAAACCAAATACCGAAGCTATTGATAAATTACTGTCAAAAGCAATTCTTCGATTACTCGTAATTGATACTTTTGATGTATTTATATCCGCGACTATTTCAAGTTGAGCACCTGTATCCAATGCAGACACCTATTGTTTAAAAATTTTGATTAAATTCCAATTCATATTTTCTTTGGTAATTGATCTCTACTAAAAATTCCTCTAAAATCCATAATGTTCATAAAGACCTAAGAAAAGTCCTTACCTTTTCTATGGTCGCAAATGCAACCCTTTTCCTTTTGATTCCATGGCTAAATCGTGTCGTTTTTGTTCTTCAAGTTGAGCTCTGTTTTCTTCCCATGATTAATAGTAGATGCTATCAAAGCAGCACCACCCCCGATAGCGCCTAGAGCACCTAAAGGGGGAGTAATAAGGGCAAAAATCCACCTTTTCTGGGTGCCACAATTATTCGTTTTTTTTTTGTTTAGTGATCCGCCCTTCTTTAATTTACGTTTTAAACTCATTCCCAATTTCCTTTTAGTTTTCATGCCTGTTGTTACTAACCATGTCGCTGTCCTCTCTCCTAACGAAGAATCTTTTGCTTTAAAATGATCCCAAGCTTCCTAAGATTTTATAGGCGATATATCTAGACTTTAAATCTTTGTTTTGAGAATAAGCAATATCGTGTTCTCGACAAGCCGAATTTAATTGGTTTATCCCCACCTTCCCTTTTAATCGTTTATTTAAATTAGTACCAGGAGCACGAAATTTAAAAAAAGAATATGTACTTCGAAAGGGAGCTTATCTAGGGCTGAATTTAATATTCCTCTACCTTTTTGATATCTGGATACCCGTGGATATTTAGCTTGGATTTTTATTTAGTAATCACTCTAAAGAGGATTAATTGTCAGCCCGAGCGATTCTGTAAAAGTCAAGAGGGGCCTTGAATAGTGATTTTAAGACTACCAACTTCGCAAAAAATTTAGAATATTATTGGTTTATACAAGTTACTTAGATGGCGTTAGTAGTACCATTTTCATAATTTTTAAAATAGCTCCAATCACGCCCCAATCTTCTAAGATCCCTACTATTCATTAAAAGATGGCGCAAAAACTCGCATTGTTATTTTGGTTGCGTACGTTTCTTGCGGCAAAAAATAAAAAATATAAAACTTTATTTTGCTACTTTTATCGATAGTGAATAATTTTATTTCTGTTGATATAATTTTTTCATAGCATCTTCACTTTTTAAATTGTGTACGTTTGTACGTAGATATTTATTAATTATGACAAATTAAATATTATTCACTATCGCCGGAAAATAAATTTTTATGATCAAAAATTACTAAAACAAGTTTTTCAAAGACTGATTGCGCTGTGCTCAGCAGACATTTTTTCTTAAAACGAGAATATACCTACTTTTTTTATGACAGAAAATTTACCCAAGATATAAAAAAAATGTTTCCGCCTACATTTCGCAAAAGGGTATCTCAAGGTGAACCTCGCGCTTGCGCGAACTATATAAAAAACAGAATATTTTTTGGTGTTTAGGCATGAATTTATAACTCTGAATTTTACAATCCGTAAAACGGTGTTGCCAAATTGAAATAAAATTGTATCAATACATGCTTTTAAATTTGACATTATACACATGTTGTTTAATAATGATCATTATTATAATTAGAATATTAGTCACGAATTCCCTAGTTAAATTAATTGTTTGAACTCTTACTTTATAGAAATTATTCATAATAAATATGGAAAGATAAATACTACTTATCTTGAATTTCCACAGTGTCTTCCGAATATTAAAATATATTAAAACACTTTGGAAGACTCTGGAAATTCAAGATAAGTACTATTTATCTTTCATATTTAATTCCCTAGTTAATTCATTTTTAATTTAAAAAACGTTTATATATTATATAGAATAAGATGAACATTTTTAAAAGATAAAATTTTTATTGACGTATTAATAAAAATATGAAAGTATCTATAATGTTTAAGTAAAAAATATGGGTATATATTAGGTTTTGCTTGTACTAAATCAAATATATTTTATAGCTATATACTAAATTTTTATTTTAAAAGATATTTTTGATTTTTATTAGTTTTAAGAACTTTTTTTTGTAATCGATAAACTATAAAAAAAATTGGCATCAATGCGAGATCTCATGATCTGTGAACCACTAGTAGCGGGAAAAATTGTGTTTTTTGGTAAAAATGCGTGATTTTGCTAGAGCTGTTTGGTGAGCTATCTCTGTGTTGCAGAAAATAAATGTGCTTTTTTGTGAAACAAGACCCTTTTTAGCCTAATATAGGTCTTTTCCCCTGTGGAACAAAATATATATTTTTGTTCTATTGGCGTAAAAACACTGTTGTCATTTGTGTACCCCATTTGGTGAACACAGATAACCCCTTATTACATTTGTGTACACTGTTTTGGTGAAAATAGAGACCTTCCCTTATTAGATTTAAGTACCCTCTCTAGTAAAAACGGATACTTTCCCTTATTAATTTAAGTAGCGTTTTGGTGAAAATGGACACCTTCCTTTATTAGATGTAAGATCCCTCTCTAGTGAAAACGGACACTTTCCCTTATTAACTTAAGTACCCTTTTTTACTTTACGATTTGTGTACCCTTTAGTGAAAACGGACACTCATTTTCATCGTACCACCCCTAGTTTGATCGTTTCCATTATACAGTAAGTATTAATTTCTATGTAATAATGTGGGTATGAAATTAATAGTAGTTGAATATATAAATAAGATTGGGCAGAACATGTCTTTTAAAAATTGGTAAAAAAGTATGTAGACAATGAGGGGTACAATATAGATTAGTTTTTGAGATATAAGACGCTGCAGTTCATGAAAATATGTTTTTACATAAATTCCGAATTGTTAAAAATATATTATTTAAAATTTTTTTAACACTTTAGCTAAAAAGTCTCCATTTTCAATAACAAAATAACATTCTATTGATTACAAACATTTTGATAATTTTCATGAAATTATTAATAGGTTAGGATTATTTGTAGCTTCACAAGCTGTAGGTAATATAGGACATGATAATGAAATTATGTCTATTTTTGAAGAATCAAGAGAAGGTGGCATAAACGAATAAATTAAATAACACAGCTAAGTTTTTATTAGTTATATTTTACCTCTTAACAAGTTTGGAAGTCATTTCCTAAACGACTCTTGTACCAATTCGATAATTAACCTCACTTCACCATTTTATTTTTGCGAATCTGTAGCTTTTCATAGTAAGCGTTTTATCAGAATAAAAGTATTTGAATACGACGCTACGAACAAAGAATATTTTGAATAATCAAAGAACTATTTTTGTGTTTCCTATCGGCGGGAAAATTAAAAAATCTGTGAGCTGATTGGTCTTGAAATTAAAAATGGTGATAAAATTGAATTTAAATTAGGGACGCCTGAAAACATCTGTATTGATTTAGTTTTAAAGTATCCAATACAAAAATATATCTAAAGCTGAAGTTGTAGAAGAACTTCACAAACCAGCTAGAATTAATTATCGAAGACGACATGTTGTTGTCAAAGGTGTAAATGATTTAATCCAGGCCGATTTAGCAATTCTGTCTCAATTTTTCTGAAGAAAATAAAGGTTATAATTATTTTATTCTTATTAACGCAATTAGTAAATATGTTTGGACTCAACCTTTATAAATAAAATCGGGAAAAGAAATATAGTACTTATTCCAATATCAAAGCAATTATTGCTGAAAGAGCAAGTAGAAATATTAAAAATTTATTTTGGAAACAATTTAGTTTTCAAGGTTCCTTTAAGTAGCTAGATATGCTTCCTAATATTATTGACAAATATAACAACACTAGACATTCAACAACTGGAGTAAAACCTATTAAAATTAATGATCGAAATGCAAAAAATATTGATGCTTTTAATTAGTTAAAAATTTGTAACACTCGTAAAACCAAGTTTAAAAAAAGAGATTTTATATGGATTTCTATATCGTCATACTTTTTCTACTAACTGGAAAACTGACATTTTTCAAATAAAAAAAAATCATTTAACTGATCCTATAACATATAAATTGGAAGATTCTAAAAAAGAAGAAATTAAAGGAGGATTTGTTACTGAGGAATTACAAAAGGTGAAATATCCAGATATGTTTTTGGTTGAAAAATGTTTGCTAAAAAAAAGGAAACCGAGTTTCTTAAATTGTTGGGTTTTAATTGTGATCACAATTCGTGGATAAATAAAAATGCTGTAATTTAATATGAATTATTTTTTAAGAATAATAAATATTAATACAATTTTTATATAAAAAGATTTTTTATTTAATTAGATTTGTGATCATTTTTTATACATTTTATTTCTATGGGTTACATTTAAAATGGGATTAATATATTGCGCTGTTTATAAAATGCGCTGCTTAAATTTTAATCTATCAAGAACATTTCTTTCCCAGTAGTTTCCGTCAACAGTCACATTTTCTACAAAATAAATTTGGTTATCTTCTTCTTTAAAAGTTACTTTCTTCATGGGGAAAAATCTCAGGATGTTTGTATACTAGTTCCAAAACAAACCGTACGTAATAAGATTTATAGTTTTTATGAGTTCCATTATTTTAAGTACATCATCTAAATTTTGACTCGCAGTTCGACAACTTAGATGGTGTGGGCTAACCTCTATGATTTTAATGTATCATTTACGTTTTTGACTAATTATAAGTATTTCCGTAAATAAATTAAAAAAATTATTTTTCTGTCAAGAGTACACCATTATTGCCATAAAAAATGTTCACAGCTTTACAATAAGGAAGCTCCTTAAATTCGATGAAAAACTTGCTTGTATCAATGGTGTCTGGAAACTTTCCTTCGTTGAAATAATTTTTAATTTCGTCTTTGTAGGATAAAAATTTAGTATTGGCATATTTGTGACGTATCCCTCCACCCCCAGGGGGGTGTGCTCAACTTGCTCCCCAACCCAGTTAACCTAGGCTAATAAGCACAATTTTCAATTTGCCCTTTCGATTGATCTAAATATGTTTAACTTTTTTTGAAATTGGGGTTCTGGTGAGACAATGGTGTTGAAATTGTTAAATGTCCCTTAACAATAGAGGAGCAATTGGTGCCCTTGACTCCACCCGAGGAGGTTTGTGTGTTTCCGGAAGGGGCGGTGGATAGAAATAAAGGAGGAAGGCGAGGATTGGTATTTTTCAGATGATTGAAGAAAAAGTACGCTTTTGTTTCATAAAATAATTTAAATAAAAGTTTAATTAATACATGTTTTTTGTTACAAGTAGATCATCAAAAAATAAATAATAAGTTATTGATTTTTATTTTTACATAAGTACTCTATTTATAATAAAACATTTTCAACATATATTTTCCGATTCTTTTTCTTCGTCATCATCATCTGAATCTTCATAAAAAACACACCCAGTTCAATATTGTTTAAAAGAGTAACGAAAGCGTATAAACGTATCTTCTTCTCTAAATATAATTCACAAATCTATTCGCCTTTTTGGTATTTTTTGCCTAAACTTATACATTTTTCTGATATTTAAGGAGCTTCTATACATACAGCATATATTGATTCATGCTCAGCGTCAAATCCCAGCTTATTAAATGTATTACTTAAATTTTTAACGCCACTTTTTAAATTTACTATATTGAGAATGTTCTTTTTCTATTTGAAAACTCAATCCTTTTTCTAAGCTATCTGGGTTTCTTAATCTTATAGTGGTTTGAATAGTCGTGAGTAAATCTTGAATAAAAGTTAAAAAAATTTAATTTGGAAATTATTAAATTACGTGTATCTTGAGAACGCTTACCGAAATTTTAAGGGGGTTATTTTTAAATGGTGATAAAGCTATTAAATCTTGTATCAAACAATCAATGTCTCTTTGGTCACCAAAACTGAGATTAAGAGTATCTTTTACCGATTACCATATCGTTAATTCAGTTCTGGATCATATTAACATTTGAGCACATCCAGTTAATTTACCTAGAATAGCTCTTAATAAAAAACTATTTAAAGCGTTATCAGTCAGATTTGCAAATGTATTAATTAGGCTTTCACAGTTACCTACAAAAATTGGAATTGGAATATAATTTTAATAATTGATAGTTTGGTTAAGCCATTTCTGTATTATCTTTCTCTAAAAGAATTCTATTAAATTCAGATATTTCTTCAATATTATGCATAAACTATAATTCTAGACTTAAGTATATTCAATAATATTAGAAAAGAAACAGAAAAATAAAGGTAACAATAAATGATTGTGTTTAATAAAAAAATAATTATTCTAGTAGTACGCAAAAATTATAAAAATAAATGTAAAAGTAAAAGGAAGCGCAAAATTAAAGTCCTATTTGTCCTTTCATTTCGTCCTTGGTTGAGATTTTTGTCAACCTCGGTGACCAAAATTTGGCAAATTACTAGTATAGGTTGTATTATACGTTGTTTTAACATTTTTTTATTTGTAATTTAACTTCTTCCTTGTGAATTTCTGGGAAACGATAAGATTTTGTATAAATGGGTAATTCATTTCTTTGTTTAATACTGTATTTAATTTTGTTAATGAAGCTACGAGGGGTGCTTTCACAATAGAAAATGTCCCTATATTTAAAAAGTAATTTTTAAATAGCCTCTTTTTTTTCTTAATTACAATGATTAATTATTATATTTTTCAAATTTTCTTTTAATAAATGATCATAATGATTGGGGATTATTTGGTCGGTTTCCATTTTTTTAATACAATTTTTCTATAATTTCTTCAATTTCTTCTTTTTCATCTTCGATACCTTGTCTTCATCTTCGTGAGCATGTACTTCTTCAAAGTATTTGTTCCAATTTTCCTCTTTAATATTTTACTCTTCCTTTTTTCTTTTACCCTTTCTCATATATTTGTACAATGTGCTGGTACTATTTTTATATTTTCTTAAGCTATTTCTCAATCCATTATTATATATTATTTTTTCTGTTTGAACAGTTTGTTAGCTTCTTTCCTTTTGTCTTATATATTTTTTGTTTTCGTTTTTTTCTCATTTTAAGCCATTTGTGTTTCTCTTATTTTTTTATTTCTATTGTCCTTTACATTTCGGGTCAAACCCGGATCAAACCAGTACTTATTTTATTGCTTTCTTCTGTATACTATAATTTCTTTTGTGTTTCATTTAAGCTACTTTTAATATTTTTACATTCTTCAATATTATTACTTTCTTTATTTTATAAACTTTTCCTTTTTTCTAATTCTCATTTAGTCCTAAATTCTTCATGTTTTAGTTTCTCTAAGTCCCATTGTTTCTTTCTTGTTTTTCTATTTTTTTTATTTTACATTTAGCGCTTCCTAAAAATGGTCCGAATTAATGCTCCAATACAGGCTCTTGAGTCATGTATGGAACTAATATCTTTTTTTTTTACTAAAATATGGTCTATCTTACTGCTGTTCCTGGCATTATCTATGTAATTTTATAATTTTTTTTTTGTTTAACCTTAGTACTTACCACATACGTTCCTCTTTCTGCAGAAAAATTACTCTTTGTTTATTTTTGTTTGTTTCCTCATGTATTGTGTGAATCTTTGTAGCATTCTTCTTTTACCACTTAAAATAATCTATTATAATTAGCATGTCCTTTTATTCGTTTTGTCAAATTCTTCATAAAATATTTAATATTCAGTTGATGCGTAAACATTTATGTGATAAATTTCTTGATCTATTATCTATTCTTGTATAAGAATCTCTTTCTCGTTAACTTGCTTTATATGGTACTACTTTCTCTTTTATTTTTTCTCTGACTATAAATGCTGTTCCTCCATATCTCTGTTTTATACTTCCTTCCTAAGTACTGCATTGCATATTTCCCTTTGTCGATCTTCCCCCATCCTTGCCACCGTACTTATTGCAAACCTGTTACATCTACGTTATATCTTTCAAGTTCTTTTGCTGTTTCTTCCATTTTCCATTCCAAGTTCAGATTCTTATCTTACTTTTATTAATTCTCTTCCTTTTCATTTCTTTTTTTTTGTTTCTTTTCTTCGCAATCATTTTTACTTGGTATTTTAGCAATTAGTTGTTTGAATTATGTCAATTTTAATTTTCTTCGATTTCTGTCTTCTTCTCTTTCCATCTCCATTCTTTACCATTTATTATTATTTTGTTGCATCCAACTATTACTATCTTTCCTTTGTCATTCTCTGTCTTTGCCATCTTTCTCAATTATCTCTGTATTTTGCGTCCCTATTTGGTCATATCATTGTTCAAGTGTATACTCTATTCTTGGATGTTTTTTAATTTTATTTTGTTTTCGATGATACGTTTCTCCTCTTATCCATTTTCCAATTCTATTACACAATGTTTTTCTCCTATTTTGTATGCGTTCCTAATCTGTACATCAATTTCTAAGTGGTTCTTTATGAAATGTTTTATGCCAGTTTTTAAGGTTTCCTTGTCTGTTGTGTCGATGGTGAGTCCAATGAGAACCACAATACTTTTCCGTTTATCTTTTTCTAACCATTTCATGTTTTTTATTTCTATTAATATCTCTTTCATTTTCTCATTTTTTCCCGTAGAATTTCGTGTTTTACTTTTTTTATTTCTTCCACATAAGCTTTCTGATCTTTTCTTATTTGTTGTACTTTATATCCTGCATCAGTTTTACTATTTTATCAAATTTTCCTTCATCCTCGTCATTACGTTTTATTGGCGTTCTATGTGTTCTTTTGGATCTTTCGACTGCTTTTTCTTCATCTGTTCTTCCATCTTCAAGTGCTCGTTTTTCCTTTGGTTATCTATAGAATAGTCTTTTCTCTCTACGAAAACTTTCAATAGTGGTAGCTAATAAAGTACGCATGCGTTAAATATGAGGTTTTGGTGATTGTTATATTTTTAGTTGAATCTTGAGATAATTTAATAGAAATTAGAGTTTTTCTAAAAAAATGGATAGTTTGATAGGAGCGTTCCCCTCTGTCAACGTGTCTAAAGAAAGTCATAAAAAAGTATTACTAAGTTGTTCTTTTTAGTGTTGTTTAGTATTTTTTTTAGAATTTGATTGCCACATTGTCTTACAAATTAAGTGGTGCGTTTTCTCAGTACTACGATCAGAAATTTTCAACTCCACGATAATCTTTCTTCCATTACTAACTGTAGAACAAATATATCATATAATAGGTTAGTGTATTCTTTTCTTAAATAAAACAATGATGTATCGCTTGTCTCACAAGAAATATTTGAAATAACGGACTAGCTTATAATTTCAGTGTTGATTTTATAATATACTTTTATTCGTAAGCATAATTCTGATATGTACCAAATTTTACACACAAATTCGTATTATTGAAAAACAACATGTCCTTTGACATTAAAATATAATTTGCAAATGTACATTCCTTGCGAATTTTTGAGTTTTTCACTATTTTCACTACTAACTAATTTTCTTACAGATTCAACAACTTACAGCGCGGCATTAACCAACGGAAATGCAAAATTTTAATTTCAAATTATATAAATTAAATAGTAAGTAAGAAGTGATATAATCATAAATCCAAGTGTCTTCGTCTTCGTAGCTAAACTGTATGAAAAAAGGCACATCTAACCTTTTTTCATTGCTTTCTATGTTGACGATTTAAATAGGAGAGTGTGAATAATATCTACCCAAAAATGAGTGAACATGGAAACGCAAACAATTTGTTTTGACCTTTTTACACGTACAATGCAAATGCACTAAAAGATGGCCCCTAAAATAAGAATATACTAGTCTTTATCTATTTTCTGTTAAATTACAAATATTCTATGACAAATAAAAAATCTCTCTACTTTTGTTTAGTGGCACTTTCACAACTAGATATATTTGTTTTTCAGATCCAATTTACACTGTAAATTTGCTATTTTATGACCATCAACATTTTATTTATGTAATTGTCAAATTGAGTTTTGCAACTATATATGTATATATCACATCGCTAACAAAGGTTTTATATTCTAACGATAGGCGTATAAAGACCTGAAAAATTTATATATAATGTTTAATTATTTACTAATAAATTGAACTAATTATCTACAAATATTTTGGTTCTGTGTTTAAATAGTTTTATTAATTTCTCTATAGTCATAAATATGCCTCCCTGATATGGGTGGTACCGGGGAAATGAAATACCCGGGGCGGACCAAAACTAGCGCCGAATGACTGTCGGTATAAGCAGCCACCTCCTCTTGGTCAACAGCTCAGGGTGGAAGAATCAACAGGAGTGAGAGCAATCCCTTGCCCTTGAGATGAGAAATCGTCCCTAAAGGCGGAAGAGCCAGTAAATGGTCAACGGCAGGGGGATACAGAAGGTAAAGGAAACCCACGGTATTAAGGATCCTTATGGATATTCCCAGGATATTCATCCGATCAACTCTTATCATGTTGGAAGCTCAAACACAAATGGCCTCTAGTCCCGGGCAGACCTTAAGTGGTCAAGAGGTGCGAAGAATCTCCCAGTTTCAACTAGATAAGAGAACAAAAGTGGCTACTTGGAATGTCAAAACTTTGTTTGCAGCTGGAAAGTTCGACAACCTAATCCAAGAGATGAACAGAATGGAGATAAATATTCTCGGAGTGAGCGAAGTCCGCTGGCCTGGAAATGGAATGATTAGATCAAAAGGTAAAGTACTATACTACTCAGGTACCAATAAGGCTGGCCGAGACCATCAGCATGGCGTTGGCATCTTAATGGATGAAAACATACAAAAGTCAGTAAAGAACTTCATCCCACTTTCTGAAAGAGTACTCCTAATTCAACTGTTTGGTAGACCCATGAACATCAATATTACACAGGTTTATGCCCCAACGGCAGACAAATCAGAAGAAGAAATTGAAGATTTTTACAGACAACTTGATAGTGCCCTAAGACTTACAAAAACGAACGAAATCAATATAATTCTAGGAGATTTCAATGCTACAGTTGGTAAGGGTAGAATGGGATCAGTGGTTGGTGATTACGGCTTAGGTGAAAGAAACGAAAGGGGGGAAAGGTTAATTCAGTACTGCGAAGAGAACAATCATGTGATTACAAATACATGGTTCACACTCCCACCAAGACGTTTATACACCTGAAAATCCCCGCAAGACAATGACCACTACATTGTTCGTAACCAAATAGATTACATTATCATTAAACGAAGATTTAGACATTTCATCACTAAAGTAACCACAATGCCAGGTGCCGATATTGAATCTGACCACAATCCGCTACGTGCCGACATATTATTGCGCCTGTCCAAACCCAAAGAAAAAACCGCTAAAAAGATATTAGAACCAAAACTACTTAAAGATGGGGAAAGAAGATCATTATATAAAAACCATCTTAATAAAGAATTGGAAAGTATTGGCAATACAAATGATATGAACAAACTCTGGCTTGAACTCAAAGAAGCTTTTAAAAAAACAAATGAAACCTCCCTCACAACCACCAAAGGGCATACGAGGAACAAATGGATGACTGATGATATTCTAGATTTAATGGAAAAATGAAGGCAATGTAAAGTCAACAGAAACTATACAGACTATAAAAGTCTTCAAAGAAGAATTCGAAATGAAATAAGAACAGCAAAAGAAAATTGGCTGACTGAAAGATGTCTGGAGGCTGAAAATCTAAGCGAACTAAGAGACCATCTCCATAAAAAAGGCAAAGAAATCGCTGGAATATATAACAATAAGATTATAAGTTTCATTGAGGATGAAAACAATAAAATAATATTGGACACCGAAAAACTACTAATAACATGGAGAGAATACACCACTGGTCTTTTCCAAGATGACAGACCAGGGAACCCCGAAAATGAAATAACAATGCTATCAGGACCAAGTATATTAAAGAATGAAATTAAACATGCCATAATTCTAATGAAAAATAACAAAGCTCCAGGCCCTGATGATATGTACTCAGAAACGTTTCATTTGGTTAGCGAACAAAGCCTTGATATCATTGTCCGACTCTTTAACAATATTTACGACACTAGACAAATTCCCGAGGATTGGCTCCGTTCTACATTTGTCGCACTTCCGAAATCAAACACCGCAACCGTATGTAAATACTATCATCTCATTAGCCTAATGAGCCATTTCCTTAAACTCTTGAACTTGGGACTGGATGGAAAGGATATCAGACTCCTAGGTAACTTATACTGGAACCAAAGATCAGAAATCCGAATCCAAAATGCAGGAACAACTGACGACTTTGAAATAAAAAAGGGCGTCCGCCAGGGGTGCATCTTGTCTCCGATGTTGTTTAACTTGTATGTGGAAAGAGCTTTCACCGAGTCTATCTCTGACAGTCCCATAGGCATTAAAGTAAACGGAATTCCCATCAACAATATTTGATATGCGGATGATACCGTGATATTAGCGGATAGTGCAAATGATCTACAAACTCTACTAGATAAGGTCAATGAAGAAAGTCAAAGATTGGGTGTGAAAATTAACATCCGTAAAACCAAATGTATAGCCATTAGTAGAAACGATACTCCAAATACCACAATATCCATAAATGGAGAGAGCATTGAACAAGTCACTCAATTTAAATACTTGGGATGCATGATCAACCAGAAATGGGACCCAGATCAGGAAATAAAATGCAGAATCGAGCAAGCTCGAACAACGTTCTTAAGACTCTCAGATATAGGATGGTAAAGTGCTACGTCTGGTCCGTTCTCTTGTACGGAGTCGAGGCATGGACATTGAAAACAGCAATTATCAACAAAGTTGAGGCCTTCGAGATGTGGACCCTGCGACGGATGCTGAGAGTATCGTGGGTTGATCATGTAATGAACGAGGACATATTGAGAAGAGCTGGTTTGGTAGACCGTGAACTTTTCGAAAACATCAAAAGAAGAAAAATTGGCTACCTTGGACACATACTGCGCGGAGAACGTTATCATTTCCAACGTCTTATTCTCCAGGGTAAAATAGAAGGAGGAAAAAAAAGAATAGGTAGAAGAAAACTATCCTGGCTACGAAACGTACGACAATGGACAGGAATACGGGACTTCCAGGCACTACAAAATGCTGCAATCAATAGAATCAAATGATGAGAGAAACGATGGACGCCTAAACAGGAATCTGCATGGCACTTTAAGAAGAAGAATAGTCCATATAGATCTAAAAACACACTAACTATAAACACGTCTCCTTTCCTCCGATTTGATTACATGAAACAAAGAGAGAAACGAATAAAATAAAAAAAAACTATTTTGGCTTTTCCGTTATAATACTGTACAGGCCCGGTTCTAATAGAAAATAGATTAAATTTTTTTGGCACACATATGAATGGATGGAGTATAAAATATATTTACGTTGGGTTAAATTTATGAAGAAGTGGTGCACTGAAAATTAAAAAAAATATTGTTCTCTACAAAATTTTTCCTTTAAAGTTTCTCGTAAAACGCAACTATATATGACAATTTTAATATTTTTTTAGCAACTATTACATAAAAAGCACTTACCTATTATTAATGGCATTTAGCGATATTTTTTAGAAAACTCACTCCTTTCTGCTACTATACATCATTCATGCAAGTATGTTTCATGATTACTTAACTTTAACTAAAGTCGCTTACAATTTCCGGATAATAATTCAATTTTTCCCGAAAATCTGTGCTTTGCCGCTGCAACGTCAGACGTGAAATCATAATCTGTCAAAAAGTATGAACATTGTTGCCAGATTATAGATTGGTATATTTCTAGTGGACCAATTTTTTCCAGTATTTGAAATTTGGTTTTACTCCTAAGCGTTCGAAATTAAAAGAAGTTGTATTAAAACTTTAAATTTAAAAAAATCTGCACGAGGGGGGAGACGTATTTCTTTTTTTATTTTGATAGTTTTTTCATTTTCTCCAGTTTTTAAAAATATTTTTAAACAAGGGAATACATTCATCCTTTTTTGGTGTAAAAATCTGCATCTCTCAGTTTTTGAATCATCTCATTATATCAATCTTTTTTCGAAATATTTGGAATTTATTATATCATGCGGCATCGTTACCTCTTAAGCATATTCAACTACTAATACGTCTTAAAAATTGAATGAATTCCCAGTTGCATCAATTCGTAGATTAGTCACTAAAGATACTTTATTTTTGTTAAAGGATTATGTTACGTAATAGATAAACTACTAATAAAAACATAAAAAGTACTGCTTATGAATGGTAAATATTTTGCTTATTCACTATATTCTGTCTGTATCAAAGAACTAAATAAACTAGATTTGACAACAAGCCTACGGACTAGTGCCCAAAATTAAACAAACGAAAAAGAATAGGAAACCTTTCAAAATCAGTTGGCTACACAATTTATATTAGAATATTGATTACACTTTTTTCTATAAAACGACAGAAAATTATTTAAGAACAACTTTTTAGAATCTCTTTCTTTAATTGAATGTTAAAAAATATTTTTATTATCAATCTTTTTCGAATATCGGAGAATATCAAAATTCCTCTCGCAATGCAAATGGTCCATTTAACCTGTACCAACTGTATTTGTCTGCAGGCAAATAGGAAATTTACCTCAAAGAGTTGAATCCGAAATTGATTTTAGCCAAGTCACGAACTCTCTCTAACTACCCCGTCTGTTTGTTCTGTTAACGATTCAGCGGGGGTCAGCTTGTAAACAATCCTGATTTTCAGCCTATTAGCAGTAGGTCGTGGTCAAGCTAACTACTTAACTCAATAGAAAGAGACCATTTTATAGAGATAGATACCAATAAATTGCAACTTTTTTTTAAAGTTATTGTCTTATTTCTATACAGCTATATTTATAGCGATTAAATAAAACTAAGATCGAATTAAAACATATCTAACCGCTTAACTACAAGTAGCTAAATTATACATATAAAATATTAATTTGAATATTTTTTACTTATACCATTAAATGAAGCTCTTTGACATTTGTGACAAAAATGTCAATTTAAGGCAATGGTAGTAAAAATGACAGATTTAAAATAATAATTTCAGATCCTATATGTATTTTTACCATAGTAGTCTTCGGATTTGCCACAAACACATATATATATATATATATATATTTTAAATTCTTGAATCTGGCCCACATTTTTTTTTAAATTAATATATCAAGGTATATTTAAATGAATTTATCAAAATAAATATTTATATTATATACAGCAAGCTAAAAATGTATATACTTACCAAATTTAAATTAGCACATAGGTCTGACAATGTCTTTTACATTTTTATAAAAATAAATAAAATCGAATATCGCACTTATTAAAAATTTATCTGTGAAAACAAAAACGAACAATGAGATCAATGCCGAATTAAATTATGTTTATCAGGACTCTGCATCTTCCATACCAATAATAAAATATTGTAACGCTAAGTTTAAGCATTTTTGATGATAAGCATCCGGTCTTAAAGAGCTCACTAAATCTAAAATGGTCGATAAAATCCGTTATATTGAAATTGACAAGGGAGTTAAGGTATGCGAGATTGCAGTACCCACTAAAATCTATTTATGATAAATATGACAAAGTCTTAAATGTAAATTAAAAGTAAAAATTGATTTATTCATGAGGTTTCTATAATTCCTCATCATCATCTCGCAACTTTACTCGACTCAGAAATTAAAATGCTATTCTCAAAACTTAGTATCATAAATAAACATTTTATGCAGTTTATTTTTATCGATTTTTGAAAATAAAGCTACTCAATAATGAAGATCCTGTTTATTATCACAAATACGAGTACATGTTTTGCAAGAAATTTTGAATTGTTCCTGTTTTTTCCCTTATTTTATTTATATTTAATATTTAACGAAAATGTTGAATTTATAAATCTTAATAACCACTACGTAGTAATTTTGTTAGATATAAGCTTAGATTATATATTATGCTAGCAGGACCAGAAAAGTAAACAGCTGAATAGTTAAAAAAAAAATTATGATTTTGTTTTACTCCAGTAATTATTTAGTAGATCAGACGAGAAACCGAATAATTAACAATAAATCAATTACAATAAAAAATAGTAATTCACGAAAAGCACAATCTAGAAAAATCCTGCATTCTAGAATATTCTAGCTACATATATGTTAATTAACGTGGGTGCAAATGAGTTATGAGTGACGCCTATAATTTTTAACGCTTTATAAGATTTTTTTTAAATTAGGGTTATTTATATTAGTGGAAATTATTAGTTGAATTATCAATCAAATTCAAAATGACCGACTTCCAGATTCACCGGAAATTATGCAAAAGCTGAAAATTTAAATAGAATAATTTTCTAAATTTTAATAATATAACATATTCCTGAAGCCAACCCTGTTTAGACAACGTAACAATGTTTCGAAATGATAACATACTTATTTAATAAAACATAAATAAATAAAAAGCATAAGTTTACTGATTATATTTTTGAAAAATTAACTTTCTAGGTGATTTTGCTTCATTTTTTGGTCAGGAACACTAGATTTAAATATTAATTTTAAAAAACTTAAAATGTCGATCTAAAGTTACATTTGACAATTGAATAGTATGTATTTGAATCCGTAAAATGCAAACATGTAAAAATATAGAAAATGTTTCATTTAAATTTTTAGGCATTGCAATGGAAATTTTCTTGTTTGGTGCAATTTTTATTTTTTTTCCTGCTTTCCCAATCTTTGGTGAGCTTCCTATATGTGTCGTTTTATTTTAATTTAATTGAGTCAATCTCTAAGCCACTAGCTGCAATATCGTTATTTTCCAAGGTTAACATGTCCGTATCGCAGAAATCATCATTTTTCTCGCCCTTTGACTTTGAATTTGACGATACTGATAGAAACATATATGGATCGTATATGTTTATATTGTCAACAAGAATACAATTTTATCGTAAAAATGCTTTGCATAAGTCATTTTATCTGTACTTCTTACCAGAGACCTACGTTTATATTAATGAACGATTTATTGGTAATATGTCACGAGCATGCCTTGATAATCTGAGATTTATCAACAAGAACAGGAAAATCCTGAGATTTACGGTTATAGTCTTGACAAGTTGTAAATTACATAAATAACACACATTTTCGTATTTTTACCACATCTAGATTTAACACATATTATATAAGTGAAATTTATTGATTCAATTTTTGTACTCTTGTTGATTATTTTGTTTTTCCAAGATGCTTAATCGTAACAAATTGTGTCATTTGCGTCTACATTTCCAGGTACACTCTTAATTACAGATACTAATTCGTCGATAAGACCTCGTTTTATTCTTTTTAACGGCAATAAACATTGTATTTTGTTTTCTGCCATTTTTAATTGGTATAACCGGGCTTGATTAAAATTTTCTAATTCAATATTAGTATAGGTAACTAAGTCCCTATCAGATTACCTGATTTATATGAACATATATGATTTTTAAATAGTCAATTTAATTCTGAATGGCGGAAGAATCTAAAAGTGCAGTTTATTTTACTTTTGCTTTTCCTAAAAGATATGGAAGGATACCCGGATTATTATTTAGATTAGTGATCTGAATTTCCTGTGACTTTACGGGTAAACGGATCAAGATCTTCATGATCAGTAGCGCCCTGAAAATAGAATTTATTGTTAGTTTTTGGTCTCGTTAGTAATTATTTTTCTAGCAAGGTTCTCTTTTTATTCATAATTTAGATATGTTTATTTTCTACTACTTAGTTATAGGTAAATATTGAGTTTATTTTTCTATAGACGTCGGTCTCTGGCTCGTATTTTAAAGACTGACAGTCTTTGTTGTTATATTGAATTGTGTTTATATGATATTAATTTTTCATTTAAGGTTTTATACATTTCTGCTGTATTTTCGAGGTGTTTTCTTATACAATTATATATGAATTATTTATTAATGCCTATGTCAAATACATCCTTAGCTTTGAAAGTAAAAGGGGCAATATTATATAAATGCTGGAATTATAAAAATTATAAATTATTATGTAATCTATTCAATGCTAATTTTTAATTTTTAAGGTTTATTTTCAACATTTAATTAATTCAGTCTTAAAATGTTTACTTATAATTACTTTCTACCACATATAAACATATATCAACATTTAATTTTATATTTAAATTCACATTTGATTATTTTTGTTACTAGGATCCCATATTTGGTAAGTTGTGAGTTTCCTTCATTGTTTGTATTATGTTATAACACTTTTCATTGTCTTTGAGTCGTGATCTCTATTACAATGAGTGCCAAAGTATTTTTACGCAATTTGCTAAGCATAATATACGTTATAATAGTGAATGCTGCTACGCGCTCTCAATGCGGTAACTCCCTCCCCTCTACACTCAACTTGGACTTACCAGACACGCCAGATTGGTCAGCGCAGGGTGCAGTGCACTGTATACTTATCTGTTGTGTAGATGAAACTACTGTCATGTCAATCAGTGTACTGTAAACAACTCAATAGTACGTTCGACTAGTAATTGTTTATATATTTTATGTTGTGTCAGTTGTGTTTATTTGAGCTGAAGTGGCCTACCACAATGTCTAAAGATTCAAGTGGCGCTGAGTATAGGAAACGAGCGAAAGAATAAGTTCTTTTTTTAAAATCAAGCACCAGCAATAGTATAGTAAATACTAATGTAAACATAGACCATCATATTGATACACCTAAAGAAATGCCCAGTGCTTTTGATTCCGAAGAAAATGTATCTCCCAAAAATCTACGAGCCAGAATATATACCCAGCTTATTTAACAAAGATCCAGCTTTTTGGAAAAAGATAAGTTTACACGTGAGCACATAGCACAAAATGGCTTTGAACAAAATATTGAAAGCAATTCTATGTCTGAGCGATTTTATGAGATTGTTAAAAGATATTGCAACAATAGTTTTATAAGACAATTTTTCAAAATGATGAAGTGCGCAACCGTGAATAACTTATTTATTCATCTTCAAAAAGTTTTTTAGTTTATGCAGTTTATTTTCTGTATTTAACTGTTACTGGAAGAACGCTAGTTATACACTACAGTCCAATGAAAATTCTCGTGCACATAAAAAGGCTGCATTAATTTACAATAGCCAATTAAATTAAGATATTAAAGATCATAGAGGTTACAGTTACGAGACTGTTATTAATATGTCTGGCGAATATTCTGAAGTAAGAATTAAGGAGCACAATGAACTGGCTGAACACATCCTTGTTCCACCCGCTCATTAAACCTGGTTGGAGTTACAGCAGCTGAACAAGCTGTTGAGCTTTTTAATCTTGTTCAAGCATTATACAATTTCTTTTCATCGTCCAATCATCGTTGGGCAACTTTAAAAGAAATTTTGAAGAATAATTGTCCTGTGGTAAAGTCACTTCCTGAAATAATTGAATCATTCAAAAAAATGTCTGAAAATGGTCATGAACTGTCTATCTGCCGTCAAGAATCAGTCAGGTAAAAAAATTGCAAAAAATTTAAAATTGTCTTTTTGCTTATATTCTGGGAAGAGGTAACGAATAAGTTTCATAAAGTGAGTTCATCTCTACAATCCGAAAGTATTGACAAAGGGAACGTTGTTCATTTTTAAAATCATTAGAAGCTGACATACTTTCATACAGAAACCAGTTTAATGATTATCTAAAAAAGAATGACAATGTAACAAATTTGAGAGAATCCAGCAGTGAAAGTGAAAATCGTGACTGAAAACGCGAGCAGTTTTTTGATGAAAATCAAGAATCGCCAAACTCTCCACAAGTTGATTCAAAAGAGTTTTTCAGGACCGGTACTTATCTGGTCATAATTGACAGGTTACAGAAGTGTTTCCAAAATGAGCAACATCATACAAACAATTTTTTCAGAGGTTTGTTTTTTTTTTGAATATTTTGGTATTTTGGCTCTCGATGATGAATACATGCGCACTTGTTGCACAGAACTGAAATTAACCAAGAAGACTTGCAAGATACGTTTCCAGAAGAGTGTGTACAATTTAAACACTTTCTGAATAACACGTCCCATGCAGTTATTTTTGAGCGAGTTATATTTGGAACAAACAATGAAAAAAAGAACAAACTGAAAAGAAGAAAAGGACATATTCATATTTTCTTTGCATAATCAGAGAAAGAAATCTGAATAGTTTTAAGAATAATTCTGAGTATGCTAGTGACAAACTCTTTCGGTGAATGGTCATTTTCAACGATGAACGCATCAAAAATTGTGTACTAAACTCAATGGGAGAAGACAACCTGAATGCCCCTACAATCATGTTTATTGAATCTGAAATAAGTGGAAAGTTGAATTTCCAAGACATTTTTAAACAGTTTCGTAGTGTCAAGCAGCGCAGAAAGGTCTCCACAGTTTGATCATTAAGTTTTTGAAAATAGCCACGAATAAAATTATTTGTATTCTGATTTTGATGAATTTGGTTTTGTTAAATTTAAGTGTATTTAACTTAAATATATATCATGTTAAATACTAAAACAATAGTAAACTTTATTTGCGTTACCTTAATAATAGTAAGGTCTTAAAGTTATAAGTGTTGGTAGTGGTCAAATCAAAGAATTATAGACAGACTAGAATTTCATCTTAAATCGAAGCAAATATTGCCATTCACACAATTTGCATATCGAAGAGGAAAATTCACATCGGAGGCTCTTGTTCTCGATGTTACAGATATTCAAAATGCAAAACAATTATATAGCAGTCTGTTTTTTCTTTTTCGATCACATTAAAGAGGCATATGACTGTGTAGATCATGACATCCTAACAATGCAATTAATAAAGTTCGGAATTAAACATAAATTGGCTTGCCGGATTGAGATAACTCACTCAATGTTTCAATACATTGTAAGTGTTAAGTTCAACTTTGTTCAACATTTATATCGCAGATCTACATACCACATTAAATTAACTTAATAGCAATATTAAATGTGTAAAATATAGAGATGATTTGTATATATATGGTAGGCACAAATCATATTCAGAGTATTTATATGATTTAGGGAATATTATGCAGTCTTAATGAATTGCCATCGACTTTTCTTTTTATCATATCACTTGAGAAATCTAGCATTACCTTTTTCACAAGATCTAGGCTAAGCTTTCCTCTTGTAATAAACTTGTAATAAATTATTGGTATCTGGGCATGAAAACTAACCTGGAATCACACATCAAACACATCGACATTAAATGTGAAAAAGATACTTAATATGATTTGTTGCATTTGCAAAGTTAAATGGGGAGTCGATCCTAAACTTGCATTCATGTTTTATAAGTTATTATATTACAAAATAATCATATACATTTAAACCCTCAGATCTTACATCAGTTTTTACTGCTGAACTATACGCTATCGAATGAGCTTTAAAAAATTTAGAAAAAGTAGCTATTCTCTCTGACTCGAAGTCAGCTCTCGAAAACCTATCTTGTCCAATTACAAAAGTGTACTATAATGACATTGTATTATACATTTAAAAAATATTCATTTGTTTTGATTGAATAACGGTAATGTAACATTTGTTGGGATTAAAGGTCATGCAGGAATTGTTAGTAATGAGCTTACTGATGATATCGCTAAAAAACCAACCAACTTTATTCTTAGTGCACCTGTACACACTCATTTCTATTCCAAAACTAAAGTTAAATGTGAATCAACATGGAATGACTTAAATACTTACATACATCTCAAATTACCTAAAAATAGTTTACTGCAGCAAATTTAATGTATTAGAAATATGAAACTAATATCGCATAAATATTTGACACAATTTCATTAGAAAATGTAGATAAATCGTAGAGGTGGGGTATGTATAATTTGTTTTTAAAATTTAGAAATTATTACAACAATAATTTTGAAATTTTTAAGTGTTAAATTTAAAATAAACATAACCATTTAGGGAATTGGTGTTTTATATGGATAGAGAAAGTTTCACATTTTACTTTTTGTTTATAACATTTGGTCTTATGTAATAATCATAATAATGATTAAATTGGCAGATGTAATCCTAGATTTAACAGAAGGTAAAAATAGGCTATCGGAATGTGTTCGTTCCTTTTTTCTAAATAAGTAATTGTAATTTCTAAATCCCCATTATCTTGTTCACTTGCTTCATCAATTTTTATATTTGCTTTACCACTTCCAGTTCTTTTAGGATTTTGGTATTTTTTTGTGCTTATTATTTGTCGATTATTTCGTTCAATATTTTTTGACCACGATCTTGCCATTTTCTTCTGTTACTCTTTAACTGAATGCGAATTTCTACTTCTAATTAGACTTTCGCTTCTTGTACACCTTTCTCAATATTAAACTTGTGCGTGTGGGACAAAGAAACTATATATGTCTTTTTCTTTTTCTTGCTATAAAGTATTTTAATCTCATTAGCTATGCAAAATTATATTATTTTATTCATATTATTATTTGTTTCGTTTTAAATAAAACACACAATGAGTTTAGTATCGTTTATCGAGTATGATACATCGGTGAAAAGCTCTCGGCAACAGGTTTATAAAAATGTAAAACTATACAGGGTGTTCCATTTACATAAACAAAATTTTTGTCAGGCACTGCGTTCCTGTACACACTGTATATTTGGGACTAATTTTAAAATGTTAATTTCAAGACTATCTACATTTTATGTAAAAACTCAAAGCTGATGCGAAAATAACAAAAATTCTCTAAATATCCTAGGAACTAAAAAGCTTCACGAATGAAATGAAGAAAAAACTTACTACGAACTGTATAAATTTCCTTTATGCTTTATATATGCTTTTAGTAATTCTATCAACTTAGTTACCTCATATATGTGAAAAACTGTTTTATACGATTTTCTACTATTTGATCATTAATGGAGTTTACATATAACTCTCGCCTGAACTACTTATTTTTAATTTTATCCATGTTTTATTTACCTTCGTTATCTTATGTTCATTGCGATTGTCCCCATTCTATGTTTTACTTTCAATATCCTGTGAATCTTTAAGCACCGAGTACACTTTTTTGTAATAATGTTGACAGGTTTACAGGTGGTTGCCACATTTATCGAGGTATTACTGCGATCTCCGATATATTCTCTGCTGCACCGAAAATAAAACAGATCGAATATCTTAAAGACAAATGTTTTGTGCAAAAAACGTAAAAGCATTTTTCTAATATATCCTCAATTATTATACTTCCCTCCCACTATCATCAATACAATTTAAGTAGGGAAAGTACTAAATTTGACACATTATTGAAAAAGTAATTTAATAGATACTTCAGCCATAATAAAAAAAAATAATTTTTTTAAAATTGATAGCGTATTTTTAAAAATGACCTTCTATACAATGATACAATCTACTTGGTCAAGTTAGAGAATTTCTTGATTACACATATACTGGAAAATTGATTTGTCTAAATAGCGCAATTCTGTGGCCACGCCGTTTTCCGAAATGATTAAAACAGTATGTAGGCGAATCCTGTTTAACAAGGTTTGAATATTGAATCAATATACATGGTCATGAATTTGAATATTTACTTTAATTTTTCTAATGACTGTACTTTTTAATTACCTATGTTACGTTTTTGAATAAAATCGTTTATTATTGATACTATTATTTAAAACTATACAGCTGTCAATTTAATGGTCCATATTATCATTACTGCACAATAGATTCATGACAAGTGTGGTATCGTTGAATTTGATTTTGAATGATATAATCAAAAATGTAATAATATACCGGTTGTCCCACTTAAATATTTTTTGTTAGAGTCACGTAGCCAAAAACGAGAGGAAAGACGAAAGCCTTTTTATAATAAATACAAGTATCAAATTAGATTGTTTATAGCTGCCAAATTTCATACTTATCATGTGAACAGTTTTCGAGATATTGGAGTGTCAAAACCTCGTGGGACACCCTGTACAAAAAAGTCTGATTAGAATATTATTAAATAATTTTATTTACTTTTAAGATCCCTTGATTTTTAGCTACAGGAAAATACTCACTCTACGATAAATATCAAATGAATCTTTTTAATGTATTTTTCAGAATACTCGTCATTATAAAGAATTAGATGACAGATGTATTTGACGAAACTTTACTAATGCAGTTTACAATTTTAATTCTTATACGTGCTACAGATCACTGTCGGAATTAATAATAATCTCTAGGTACTACAGATCAGATTTTAGTAAATTAAGTAGAAGTTGGGGTTATTAAATTTTAATTTTACAATAATTATAAATGCTGCACAATCTTGTAATGTGTTTTTATGTTATAGTATATATGAATATGTTTTTCAATAGATAAAACTGACTACAACTAGTAAAACTAAAGCTGATATTTTAATTTTTAATTTTCAGTTTGGTAGGGTTTTTTTATATATTAATGTGATTTAACCTTTGAGATCATAGAGAAATCTGCAAATATAGTTCTGTAGTTTTAGATGTTCAGTGTTATACCATATTTAGAACACATACTTCTTTATAGCTATTTCAGTAATGCATTTTTTTAGATTTTTTTAATATTTTTCCTAATTATGCACTTTATTCTACGTTTTCAGATAGTAGGCTTAGAGTATTTTTTTAATGCACACGTCCGTAACCTCATGAGAACTTAGATTTACATACGCAGGCAGCATTCAAATAATCAAAATGCAAGGTATAAATTGTCTCTCTCTCCCACGAGTTATATAAACTTTTACGTTATTTGAACTTTTCACGTCTCACAGATAAACCCGCAACACTAAAGACGTGAAGATGCTTATCATACTGAAACTAATGTTAAAAAAGTGCTTTCTTGGTATTAACGCGGGCGAGAAAATGTGCCCATTCATAAAAATGATAACGATGCCAGATATGTTTTGCATAAATACAACTGTTGAGAAATATTATGGGATAGAGAATTATCATTATCTTTATGTTGAGTTTTGTTATTTCAAGGAGGTCCCGTAATAATTATTAACGCAGATTTGATAAAGATCTAGAAAAGAATATAAAAATGACGGAGGTGTCAGGATTTAGGATGACCATTGGTTCTAGATACTTAAAGGGTCACGGATAACAACTATCTTATTTTATCATCAAACTTATCGGAATATAAGACAATTAGATTAACATTTTTTAATTAATATAATTGGATATTCAATAGTTAATACAAAAATAAGATAAATGGTTTTTACGATAAGTTATCAATGACATTGTAGCCTTACCTTACCGGGGTAGAACATTAATAAAAAAATGTTTATTCCTTTTTCACTATTAAAAATATGGGGAAATATACATGAAAAAATTCTTATCATTTAAAAATATTATCTGTGTGGACTAAACTTGAATGTACAAAGATCCTTAAAAATATATTACCAAGTTAGCAATCCTTACAAGATAGGTACAAATTCGAATCACAATAGATTTGTTAATTTAAACAAGAATAACGATAACTCAACAACAAAAATCAAGAAATCCAATAACTATTTATATATATGTCCAATTTCTTTAAGAAAGGAATAACTTTTAAGTAATTCACCAACAACAGAAAAATAGACAAGATGAATAGTGTTTAACATATTAAAATGACAATAAGATTTACAATTTATACCTTGTATCAAAGAGAGAGATATATTCAATTGGAATTTGTGATGTTACTTTCTAAAAAGTATAAAGCTTTTATATCGAGTAGATCTGCTTATAACCTTTTGCCAGCAAAATCATTTAGATATAGTCATCTAGTCAAAATTTAAAAATCAAGTGAAAGTATTGAAATATTTTTAAATTAACCAAAACCAGGAATTATTTTGATTATAAAAAATATGTCACTTATGTTGTGAGTTAGGTATAGAGTATATAACTGATAAATGGCATGAGTAAAAAACAAGAACGCGAAAAATTAAAGTGATAATTTGAATAAAGGTTGCTGTCGTGTCACATTGTAGTGTATATGTCTGTTCTCATAATGAGAAACGGAAAATATCATATCTGTGTGTGTCATAAAATACCTCGATCTTGTCTTTCCAAATTGGAAGGTGAGGAGAGCTGGAATTGAGGTTACCAGACTTTAATACCTCAAGACCACTATGTACAAATCTAAATCACACGATTTAGATGAACTGAAGGTAGGTATTGTGAACAACATTCGATCTACTACCCCACAGTTAAATAATGTTAGGTACTACGTCTATATAAGATTGGTGTCTAGCGAGGATGTGCATGGGAAATATTTTGAGTATCTAATAGTTTAACTATAATTGTAATTTATTTTTAATTGTTATAATGGGTATTTATTTGGCATTAATTTGCAATATTGTGCAGCTAATAATTATATTATTATTATTTTTATTATTATTATCATCATTATTATTATTATTATTATTATTATTATTATTATTATTATTATTATAATTATTTTTTTATTATCACCATTTTTTTTTTTTGGGAGTAAATGATTTACGCAGACCAGCGAACTGGTACTGTGGGACTCCAGAAACCTGTTTACTCACTAAAACCTCCCAAAAGCTCAGGTGCAACACGCGTCTGTACTTCAAAATATATTTCTCTTTTATGGGATAGTTATTTGTCTACCCTGTCTAGTTAATTCATCTTTCTTTTCGACTCATTATATTCTTAATGATATGGTGGTTTATTTTCCATTCTTCGGACGAGTTTATCATCTTGGTAATAATAGATTTGGGTGTGAGTTCATATCCTATTTTATTGTACGTTAGTATTCTCTCATAGTTCCATCTGTCACAGCTAAAGACTGTGTGCTCGACTGTTTCCTCTTCTGAGCAATATATACACCTATCTGAGTCATCTTTACCAATTCTTTTAGCAAAGCAACGAAAAGATCCATGTCCTGTGAGCGTTTGAGTTAGATAGTAATCTATCTCATGGTGTTTGCATTTTATCCAGGACTTCACGTTAGTTATCAGTCTTTTTGTCCACTGGGCTTTGGTCATTTCTTCATTCTATCTTTGTTGCCATAAGTCAATTGTGTGTTCTCTAGCCGCATCTTTAATTTCAGTTATATTTTTACCTCTATGTGTCAACAGGTATGTTCTCTCCTTGATCACAAGATATATTGGTATTATGCCAGTTATTACTTGCAAAGCAGTTGCTGATACCGTTTTGTAGGATGAAGCCACTCATAGTAACATAGTTTTCTGTGTTCTTAAAAGGATGTTCCTATATTTTTCTACATTTACAACGTTATCCCATATAGGAGCACCTTATAGGATAATATTATGCAAGGCGCAGCACATAACCGTCCTCTTGCTACTGCTAGGACCTCTAATGTTGGAAAATACGCGCTAATTTGGCTACCTTTCTATTAGCTTTATTTGTTACTGCTTCCACATGTCTCCCAAAACTACACCGTTCGTCCAATATGATACCTAGGTACCTGAGTGATTTTAACGGCTTGATATGCGTCCCATTAACATTGAATTTCATGTACTGTCTCTTTTTTCTATCTTTTAAAATAATTGACTCGGTTTTATTGGGCTCAATTGAAAGTTTATTTGCCAGCATCCAGTTTTTTATTATTTCTAGAGAAGCGTCTGCATTTCGCATTAACGTTACCTCATCTTTAGCACCAACTATGAGCGCCAAGTTATCAGCAAAGGCAATGGTAGTTGCATCTCCTCTGAGTTCCAGACTTAGTACCCCATCATATGAAATATTCCACGGAGTAGGTCCAAGAACCGACCCCTGTGGAACTCCAGTGTCTACATCGACCGACACATCCTTATTAAGCCATATCTTCCTCTTTCTAAGGTAACTGGTTATAATGTTTATCAGGTATTTTGAGACATTCCTCTTGCGTAGTTTTTCAATTATTAGAGAGTGACTAGCCGTGTTAAAGGCATTTTTAACATCAATTGTGATTAGCACACACCAGGTCTTTTTAAACTCGGCAGCTGTTTCCAGTACTTTTGCCAATGCTTGCATGGTAGACTTATCTTTTTGGAAGCCATATTGTTGAGGGTGTAATCCACCTCTATCGTGTATTTCCTTTAACAACCTGTTTCTTAACAATATCTCTAATAATTTGTTGGATGCATTTAGTATGCTTATCGATCTGAAAGAATTTGCGATTTCTGGATTTTTTCCTTCTTTTAAGATAACTGTAAGCTTGGCTATCTTCCATATTTCAGGAAACTGTTGTCTTCTTAATATTTCATTAATGATTCTAAGCGGCCACTCAGGTAGGCAATCCACCACTATTTTTATAGCTTCAGAAGGAATTTTATCTAAGCCAGGTGCCCTACCATTTTTAAGACTATTTTAGGCACTGATTAGTTCTTGCTCAGAAAAAAGTTCTACATTTGAAATATTGGTCTCGACTGTTAATTTTTCTCCTGATTTCGGGAAGAGATTAGAAACGATTTCTTGTTTCCTCTCTATACTGAGTTCGTACGGTGATAGTGTGTTTAGCTTTTTTGCTACTATCTTATATCCATCTCCCCAAATAATGTTTTCTAATTCTTGTCATAAGTCGTTCCAATACGCTTTTTTTGTCTCCCTTATCAATTTGCCTAACTCTTTCTTGTTTTTCTTGTACTCTCTTCTTATTTCATGTCCATACTTGTACTATTTGTTGCAGGCGCTCTGGTTAACTTTCGCTTACATATTTTCAATTTTTCTGCAATGATGTCGTTCCACCAGTAGGGTAAATTTGACCGTGCAATATTTATATTGGTACTATCCTTATATGCTTTACTAATTACTTTATTAAAGGTTTGACATGTTGTTACAGTCTCATCACTGGCTAAAGCTTTGCATTTACTTCTACAAGCTAGCCAGTCGGTAACTCCTTTTTTATTCCTACGATCTTTATTATTTTTACTATCCACAACTTCAAAATATATATACTGGTCTTCCGTAAGTGTTTCTGTATCCAATACTTGCCAGTTTTTTATCTTTCTGCCAATCTTATCTGTGGATAGGGTTACATCAATGTAGGATTCGGTGTTTCCCCTTACAAATGTGGGCCTGTTGCCTGTATTATGAACCACCAAGGTTTTAGTTGCTACCCACTCCATCCAATATACTTCCTTTTCATCGGTTACTGGTGATCCCCATTCAGGGGATTTCGCGTTTATATCTTCAAGTATAATAACTTCTTTTCGTGTGGCTTTATCCATTATGCAGTCGACATCCAATTTATATTCCTGTATGCTTACATTGGGTGATAAATAACAGCAAATAATTGAGCATTCCTTTAGGGTAATTTCTATGAATCAGTTTAGTGCCGTATGACTGATAATCCCTAAGTTTTTTGTTAAAATAAGTACTGCGACACTTATTCTATTGTCTTTTATCCAATTTTTTCCATCGACTCGCTTCTTGTTAGGTTCACATACAATTAATATGTCAATATCTAGTTGTTTGGATGTGGCATAAGCTAGATCTTGGGCTGCATAAGCTCTTTCGACATTTGTCTGTAGTATTTTGATGTCTTGTTTAGAATTCATAGTTTCTAGCAATACTAGCACGTCTACGCCATCTATTCCCGGCTATATCTTTCGCTTTTTATTTATTATATATATCTATATATAGATTTAGTTATTGATTTCATAAATCTCAACATTGTAACAATGTACTTAAATATTGTTGCAATCCAATATACAGGGTGAGTCACCGTAGACACGAAGGTCCGTAACTTCAGAACGGTGCAATTGTAAAAATTTTGTAAGAGAACTTCTTTGTACGTATTCAAAAAAGCCATAATTTAAAATTAGTTCCACTTCTAGGTTATGCCAAAAAAAGATAGGTATCAAAGTTTTTCTTTTAATGAAATACATATGTTTTTACATTTTTTAAACCTTTTACCGAGCTGATTTCAACGATATATCACAATTGATGTCTATTATGTTAAATAAAGGATCTACAGCCTCCTGAAAATCACATTTTTTTGAATTTAGATGTCTGTAGCAGTCAGACTGTTGAAAATCAATAAAAACGGCTTACACGGCTGTCCCTATTCTAACTCTTCAAGTACTATGTTATGGTATTAAAAAATATTTTATACACCGTGGTTAAAAATTTGAAATCCCATCTGATTTTTATCAGAAATTATCTATAAATGGAAAATATTACTATTAATAAATTATAAATTAATATTCAAAAATGAATTGATGATGATGAAATTGATTACTTCTATGGAGAAAAATAAAAATAATTATTTAAACTGAAAAATAAGTTTATTTTAAATTTTAAACATAATAAAAAAAAATGTTACTATAAATATTAATATTTGTGTCCAAGCTTAGATACATGATCCTTTAATTTAAGAGATTTCAAATAGAAAACATAAATTTTATTAATTTTCAATAAATACTTCAGAACCTGGTGGATTATTTATTAAAGTAAGTAGAAATAGGTATATAAATTTTATTTCCTATTAACAGTTCGAACAAAATTTTGTTCTGTGTTTCAATTTAAAATTACCTTTTATATTATTTTTATATATTTTTTTAGGGAACTATGATTTCTACATAACTTTTTATTAAGAAGAAATATAAAAAAATCCTGCTTATGTTTAAAATATATAAAAAAATGCTTTGTTCTTTTTTCAAATTTTTACATTAATTTTTACATATGACAGTTATTGACGAAATATTGATTTAAGTCTATAAAGTAATATATATATATGAAAAGATATATTTTATTTATCTGAAATTCCATACGTATTTTCAATCGACCCAGGTTTTGATGTTTTGACACATCATTTTCCAAATTTCATTGAAATGGAAATTGAGATAAGTATAATTTATCTTTTTATATTTTTATGAATAGTTTTCAGAAAGTAAGAAATAAAACAATTAATTTAAATCTATATGATAAATTTCCAACACGTATTTTCTTCAATTCGTTCACTCTTTTGTAATTTTGACAACAGTGATAACATACTTTTATCTTTAACACTATGATCTGCTGTAAGAAATGAATAAATGTATGTAAAATATTGTGCCCAATTGTTTAGTAGGCCGTCGCCATTCTCAAAAGCCACACTAAAGTCCATATCAATTTGAAATTTATTGAAAGATGTAGCTTAGCTATTTATTGTAGATTAGAATTTATAATAAAGATCATGTGATCAAATTTTAAAATAATCAATGAATATCATACCAGTGTATATCCAGACAGTTGTTTGTAAAAAGGCCATTTATCCAAAATCTCCTTAGTACTTTTTAATGATGTTATTTGCTGTAACCGATAGTTAGGACATGCTTTCCAATAACTATCGAATTCTTCGGCAGTTAGCGAGTCAAAATTTAATGCACTTAAACAAACCTCACCATCCTCTTCCGGAACTAAAAATTAAATAATTATAATTGTATCTATATTTGACTTGTATTTTTAAAATAGTAATAGTAATAAAATTATTAGTAGTTATACAATTACCAAATGTTTTTGTTATTTTTGTAGCTTTTATTTGATTGTTTTTTAAATTTGGTAAATGCATGGCGTATCCAGATAGAGTAGATTTGACAGGAGAATTGGAATTGCGCCATTTATTATAAATTTTCCCACGTTTATTATTGCGATAATATTCCTAAAAAATAATAAATACATTTTAATTTTACATATCATACCATATCATACAGGTATAACAGGTTCATTTAAAATTGTTGAATATAAATTTTAAAGTTACAGGTATATATTTTTTAATAGAAATAAGGTACCCGTATACATATGTATGTCAGATTGTATAATCTGGAAATAGAACTTACCAGTTTTTCACAAGGGAATCTGTCTAGAATTTCACGTTCTAAACGGTAGCTAGCAGACAGTGTCATATTAATTCCTTTCTCTTGGAAGTAATGTGCGATTACTGAAATTAAGGAAATCCTTTGCTCATCATTAAATTTAGAACACTTTTTATAAGATTCAGGTAACATATTTGCATTAGATGATTCATTTAATATATCTGCTAAAGTAATATTACTTTCCCGATCTGGAGATAGAGACTTGAAAGTATATGGAGAATATCTCGAAGAACTTTGTGAAGAGAGCGTAGGGTACCTGGTAATTCGACATTTCGGTGTCTGTTATCGATAATATAGTCACAAAGAGGAATATCCATCAGTTGACGCCACTCTTCCAAGTTATTTTCAAAAATTATTTGTGTGCCCATATCAAATTTCCTTAACAATCTTTCAATGTGATGTCTTTTTATAATTTTGAAGACATTAACAAACACATTTTGTTCTAAAAGTAACAAATACTGGTGATGCTTATAGAGAGACTAATTTATTTAACAACATTTTATATCAATTTGTATATAGATAAATTCAGAAAATATCAAAAATATTTGAAGAATTTGAAAAATGTGATTCATTTTCACTTGATACAGCTGATGCAGGTACAGGCTCCAACTTCTTCCAAGTACTTCCAAAAGAATTTTCCATAAAGGTGTCGTTTGATGTAAAAGGTCTATCGTAATAGTCATCAGAAGCTTCAGTGACGGGGAATACTGTCGTCGAATAACTTGACATATTTTCTTCCTAATTTTTATCAAAGTAATTCTCCATTTTATTAAAGATTTTAAAAATACTTGTAATGGATTTTTCATATAATTAAAAATTCGTGATTGTAAAAGTACAGTTATTTACATTTTTATATGATTCAAAGATTACATCTTCATTAAAAATAATATTAATATAAATATTTATTGCTAAATTTTTACTAAATTCTATTATTAAACATAGTGCAATAAAATATGAGACTGATTAAAATTCTTAAATAAAACTCCATAATATAGTTTTATGCTGAAAGAAAATATAAGTTTATTTTAATGATAGAAATTATAAAAAGGAATAGGTAATGATGAAATTTATAAAAAAATTGCTGAATACCGGTGGAGAACATTTATTTAGTTAATGCATTTGTAATATTACTTCAGTATTAGCATATTTCCAGTAGCCACCTTCATTAACGTAAGAGAGAGTCCAAGTATGCCGACACGAAAAATTGAAAAACATCCTAAATTATTACTAAGTACTTTATATGCAACAAAATGTTTCTGATATTCAATAGAGTTTAATTGTTGCGTAAAAAATACATTTTTTTTATTTTCTATAAGTAGAATTTCGATTATAACATAAAATTCCCAATCATTGTTAAAAGTTGCCATATAATTTCCAGTAGAAAAATCCATTTCCTTATACTTAAGACGAGAAAAATATTCAATACAATTTTCATTAGCAAGTTAAAGTTTTTCAGTAATTATAATTTTATTGTTACTATCAGATTTATATTTTTCTTTTACAATGATATCATTATTTAAACTGCTAGATTGTATTAACTGGTATGCAAATTTTAACACATATTTCTTACCCAAAGTAAGAGGTATGTTTTTACGGGAAGTAATACAGTGCGAATATAATAATAACTGACGGTGATAAGACTAATATTTAAAACACCACAAATTTCTTAAAAGACCAGAATTACGTATAATACACGAATAAAGGATTAAATTATGGAAATTTGGGTTTAATGTATCCTTAAATAATAATACAAAATCCTTATTGTGTTTTTGAATTTTCATTTCCAATAAATTTAAACAGGATTCGTCGATTTCAAAGCATAACAAAATATCTATAATAAAATTAATAACGAAGTTCCCTACAGGGTCATCAGCAGGAACCAGATCGCTTAGCGGACATTTTGAGTTTTTTTTTACTAAATATTTTTATTCTATAATGTTACCGCAAAAATTTTCAATTTCTGTAGATCTATAATCAAATGTGTTTTTTCGAAAATTAAGAGTATTTAAGTCGAAGTATTTCATAGTTTGTATGAAACATACCAACGCATGACAAAAATTATAATGGGAAACTCCCTAAAAATATTGTGCAGAACGTCAGCATAGTAATTATTGACTACGTGAAATGAAGGAATTTCATTTAGTAGTGAGTTACTAACAACACCAGTTAACTCACATTGATCAAGTAGTACATCAGCATTATAATTTTCCAATGTTCTCATTAAATTTATCACGAGGGTGGTGACGGTGACGGTGGTGGTATCGCTCATAGACGATCATGGCTACTGCTAATATTGCTAAGATGTACACGATTATGGTCCAGATGCTTGGAATGTGAGGTATAATAGTTGTATTCAGCAAGGATTGCTCTTCCGCGACCTTGTCGAGGAGTTCCTGATAATGATCTAAGCTTACATCTTCCAAGTATACGGTAGGATTTAATTGCGGTAATGGTTCGCTTGTAAACTGGATGTCTGGGAAAAGCATTGGTTGGCTATGAGTGACTGAGTTTTGGTTAGAAATTTCTTCTTTGGTAGATTTGATTTGGCACCCAATTGGAATGTTGATCAAAAATGTACCTTTCAACATTTTCACTACTTGTTGGTCCAAACAGCTGATTTTCAAGGGTTCACTGGTGGGGAATACTCCTAGCCAAAGGTTCGTGTTATCGAGTTGGTTACATTGTGGCCTTGATAATGTAAAATGAATTTGTTCACATGGGGAAGAATTTTTCATGTCGAAAATCAGTAGTTCGCAAGGTAGGTGACCATCTATATCTTGTAATGGCTCTTTATGACAAACGAAATTTTGTTGTGGAATTTCCGTGCAAATATCGTTTCGAAAACCATAGTGCAATTGACCAATGAGTAAAAATTTCTTTCGCGGAATGATAGCCTTGAACTGAGCCTTATAAGGGACGGGGGATGAATAAAGAAGAGATATAAAAAAATATAGCATTGGATATTTATTATTGTTTCATAAAAATAGATACTTTCAGGGGTTACGGTAAACGGGAGTTGTGAAATTTGCTTTCTAAATTTTTTAGTTCAGAGTACAGATCTGTTATTTTTATAATGGTAGGATGCATAATTTTTAATTTAGCAAAGGAGATAGAATTTTCTTGTAATATAGATATTATGATTTCGAACATACTAATAATTTGATTTATTAAGTCTTTTATAAAAAATGAATTTTCTCTATAAAGAACTGAGTTAAACCATCATTCCCACTTGCATTAGTTTTGACTCTAATAATTTTTTATTATCACTAATTTTTTGAATCGTATTATTAAAGCTTTTGATAGTGTTAACAGAAAGTGAAATCTGAGATTTTTATGTGGAAGCTAATTTTTCTTGGTTTTCCTGAAAATCGTTTATTAAATTTTCATATTTTTCTCCATCAGCGACGTCAAGGTTACCAGTTAAACATTTTAAAATTGAACCTAGGCCATCGACTACCCCTCTTTTAGTTCGTTGTGGTTGAGGCAAGATGTTTCTTAATTTTAAATATACTTTTTCATGTTTGAATTCTAATATTTTTAAATAATTTGATATATCCCAGAAATAATTACTTGTGCCTAAGACAGTTAACATACTTTTTGATTTGATATCTAGCTTATCGACTTCTAACATTATCGGGTTTAGATAATAGAAATGTTTTATTTTGTAGGGGTACTCCTCTACTTTGGCCATGCCTAGCTTGAGGGGAATTAATTCTAAATTATTGTCCAGATTTTGAAAGGAGACTCGTTCCCGCAGGCCTAGCGGAATAGGGAAGCTAAAATATTGATATTTATTTATTCTTTTATTTTTTCGAATTCGCATGTATTTTTCCGCGGTCTTTTAAGGTTGTCTATATGAACTTTTTCTTGGGAGCTCGTACTAACTTTTTTCCCGATTTCATTTATATTAGTTATTTCGGTAAGTTTATTAAATTTGTTCGCGGTTTTTTGCATTAGAAAACTTTTTACATAGGTTTCGTCGCCTACTTTGAATAAATTTAACGGATCTCTATTTTTATTTATTTGATTTATAATCTTTTCCTTTAGGTTGGCCAACGTTTCATTAATTTTGGAATACATTTCTTTAACCAAATCTTTATGTTCGCTTACATAATTGCTTGTTAGAATCATTTCCAAATTTAAGTGTAACGGGTTTTCATTATTTAAGTGACCATTAATAATATCGATGGGTTTTAGTTTAGTTGATGAATGTATAGTGAAATTATAAGCTAATACGGCATATTTTATTTTCATTTGGGTAGGCGTTTTGGTGAAGCCACGCGTATTAAGTATTCTAATTAGTTCGTTTAGGGTAGAGTGTAGTCTTTCCACAGGCGACTTTGATTGTGGGTGGTTTGGAGAACAAAAATGAATTTTTATGTTGAGTAGGCCTAATAACTCCGTACTAACAGAGTTTTTGAATTCGGTCCCGATGTCCGCTACTATTTAATTTGGAATTCCGTGGTGACAGAAAAATGTTATAAGATGATTTGCAATTTCCGTTGAATCTGCAACTGTTAAGTAATAGGCCTGTGCGTATTTAGAAAAGGTATCAATTAAAGTTAAAAAAGTTGAGTTTTCAATATGAATAATTTCGAACGGTTTAGTGGCTGTTGGTGTAATATTAATTTCCAGTTTAACAGGGCTCCTATCATGTTTACATATTGACAAATATCGCAATTATTTATATACGTTTGGATAGATTCTTTTAAATTGGGCCAGTAGTAAATCGGTTTTATTCGGTTTGTGGTTTCCTCGATTCCTCTATGGTTACTTTTGCCTTCGTGATAATACTTAATTGTCTCTATAATATCTGATTTATTAGTTCCATCGTTAGTTACATCGATTAGCTTACTAATTACTTCGCAGAAAGGTTCGTACATGTCGGCCTTTACAAAATATAGATAACACGGTATATTTGGTGCGACATAGTTCTTAACAAAATGTATTATGCCCTGTTCAAAGTTATTATCTGAAATTTGTTATTGTTATTCTTTGTTTTGATTCAAATAGTATCGTAATTGTCGGTTTGGCAGGTGAATGAAAGACAGAGTCAAAAATTATCTGATTTTGACCGTAATTCACGGGAGTATCGCTTATAGGAATTCTCACAATAGGGCCTTCGTCAGCATTTGAGTGAACTGTATGACCGTCGTCGGGTTGCAGTAGGTCTGGATCTGGGTTAGCTAGAATTGAAATATTGTCCAGGTCAGGACTGCTGCATCTTAATATAGGAAGTGAGGTGGAAGGTAAATGTAGGTCATTAAAACCTGGTGTAGTCAATTCTTACCTAGAATTTTCAACGTCGTGTATTGTTTTGTCAATGTCATCCCACATTTTTTCTGTTACTTTAGTGTGAATTTCTATTCGGCTTAGGGCGTCCGCGTTTGTAGTTAAAGATTATTTTTTATAAATAACCGTATAATCAAATTCTTCCAAAATTTATCCTCCACCTTAACAATTTAGAAGAGGGAACTTTTAAGGAGAATAACCATTGTAAAGTACTGAAGCGCCGTCCATACAGGTACGACCTGAATTATTTTGTAGCCCAAACAATACATAACAGTTCTTTTTCCATTGTAGAATAATTGCGCTCTGAGTCATTTAGTGTTCACGATGCATACGCCACTGGGGAGTCCGAGCCAATTGTCCCTTGCGACAAAACCGCTCCTAAAGCTACGTTACTGACATCGGTAGTTAAATTAAATGGTTTGGAAAAATCCGGGTACTGCAATATCGGTTCGTTTACTAATAAACTTTAACAAGTTTCAAAACAATCTATAAATTCAGAATTGTGTTCTATTTTCGCGCCCCTTTTCAAGCACTTAATAAGAGGTTTTGTAATTTTTGCGAAATTATTTATAAACCGTCTAGAGTAACGTAATAATCCTAAGAACCCCTTGATTTGTTAAGTGGTTTTCGGTATGTGATGTCGAAAAAATTATTATATCGTCTAAATAAACTAAACATTTTTCGTTCTGAATTCCCCTATGAATGTTATCTATTATTCTTTGAAATGTTGCCGGAGCATTTTTTAATCCAAAGGGCATTTTTAGAAACTCATAATGCCCATTTTCCGTGTTAAACTCTGTTTTTTCGATATCACTCTCATTCATTTCGATTTGGTGAAAACCACTCGCTAAATCTAATGTTGTAAAGTACAGTCATTTGCCTAACTTATCTAAGAGGTCAGTAATATTGAGTAGTGGATATTTATCGTCAATTGTCTTTTCACTAAGCTTACGATAATCCACGACAACCCTCCATCTCTGACCACGTTTGGGCACTACCCAAAGAGGGCTTGACCAGGCGCTGTTACTTGGTCGAATAATAGTTTCGTCTAACAACGATTCGGAGGGATCTAGAGATAAGAACTCTGTAGTGTTATTTAATATTGTTGTTAAAGCACGTCCGTTTTTTGCGATCGTTAAACTTTCTGAATCTCACAGTTATGTATTTTTTTATATGAAATTATTATTTCGCCATTTTTATCGAGGTTTTTACTTGTATGACCCTTTACATGCAGGGCTCTAAATTGATAATATTGTTGTTATTGTTATTAATAATTTGTTGAAAATTTAGTTTAATTTTTGCATTTGGTGTAATTAAAAGTCCATTATCAAAGTTTAGAGTAGCCTTAAGGGCTTTAAGGGCATTAAAAATATTGTGAAAATTAAACAAGTAAAATTTTAAGCACTTTCCCTCGTCAAGTTGAAATATTTTTGAAGCAGGAATTTGAACACTGTATTTATGAGATGATTTTTGAAAAACTATGGATACAATAAATGGATCAAATTTTATTAATTTAGGAAATAACTTCGGAGCAATATTTGGGTCTAAAAATGACTTCGTAGAACCAGAATCAACGAAAAGCTTAATATTATATTCGGGGAAAACTATATAACGTAATTCGCTACAGTGTATGTTATTAAAAGAATTAATCAATGGGCTCCTGTTCCCTTGTCTTGGCCGGCCGGTATATGAAAATTTAATTTTTCTTCTTCATTATCAAAAGAATATTGGTTTTGTACAAACAATTCACTTTCTGGTAGAACACTATTATAATTTGCATTTTCAGTTTCTGTATTATAAATTTCTTCAGCAATGAAATTTGGTTGTGGACTATAATTTGAAGGACCGGCTTGGGAATAATTATTATTTTTATTATTACTAAAGTTATTGGTTACCGGTTTTCCGGTAAATCGTGTCGAGATACTCATCGGTGTCGGTTTTGGGAATGATCTATTAGCATTTGTCTTAAAAACATTTTCTCTTGGAAGCTGTCGAAAAACTTGAGAGTTAGTGAAGAATTTTTGTGGTGGCATGTTCTGCTTCAGTTGAACCGGAATTGGTTGTGAAGGAAATGAATTGTGAGATTTTTCAAAGTTAAAATTTTGTCTGAAATTATTGAGTAGAGCTTGGATTGTTTTGATTACTTCTATTCTGTGAATGATTAGGTTTTTGAAAATTTCTGGAGTTATTATATTGGGTCTCATAGAGCGTATAGTTGTTCCTAAGGGTTCTTTAAGACCACAGAGAAACGTTTTCAATGCTAAATCATTATATGAAGTTTTCTTCAAGTTTTTCGATTCCTGATTAATTTCATGAATTTCAACATAACTACAAAGTAAATTTAAAATGTTTAAAATTCTGTCATAGAACCCATGAGGTTTTTTATTTGGCAATTGTCTAGCACAACTAAATTGCGATTCATGCAAATTTCGTCTCTCTGGTCGGCGAAATTGCGTCTTAAAACTTCCTTTAGATCACCCCAAGTTACGACATTTTGGATATTAACTACAGTTGTAGCATTACCAACTAATTTACAAACAATAGATTGAATGAAATAAACATTATGGAAACTTTTTATTTGCTCTATCGAAAAAATTAGCAACCACAAATTGAGGGATACAATTCAAATATTCTGGTTTGAAATTCGCGGTCATATTGCTATTGGAGATAGTACTTAAATTAAGATTATTACTATTTATAGAGTCAGTTAAAGGCTATTCTAAAATTAAATCTTGAAAAACTTCGATTAAATTCTCAATTGATGGGTCAGACATAAATTGCACTTACAGTATATAAATAACTCGTAGCATCCCAATTTATGAAGAGAAAGTCCGATTCGGCGATTTTTATCTTCTTCGAAGCTTATCGTCCTCGCACAAATGGATAATGTCGATCCAGTTCCCAAATCTTATCCTCAAGTGGTAACCACCAGTCACAGTAAATGATCACTAAGGTTCGATATCTGGTTAGTCGTAGATACGGTAATTGATCTGTTCGATACAAATCAATCCCGAATATCCTACTGACTGCACCAATTAATTTTCGAGGTAGTTGTAAAACGTTTTTAAAAAACAAAATTTATTTTTATTCATTTTTATATGGTACAAAAACTTGACAAATACAACTATTTAATATGGATACAAAATTTTGACAGCAGTTTTAATACGATGTCATCGGATAGTAGTGACATAATTAATGTTAGCAGAAGATGATGGCATAGAAACAGTATTACAAGAATCAAATACTGTTGTTTCTTCAACAATATTTTGATGTTGATGATTAACGTGTCTTTTAAAACTATATATATTTTGAAAGAGTTGATTGCAATCAGAACAGCTGATTAGTGAGTTTTCTTTAAATCATGACTGCGTTTAAAATGTATTAAAAGGACTTTTATATTAATGAATATTCTTTTACATAAAAAACACATTTTTATTATAGTAATTAATTCGTTATTAAAGATTTTCTTATTTTAATCCTTCCTGTAATAAAACAATATACTTAAAATAAGTAAATACATCATTTGAAGCACACAGTTTTCTTTTATATTTATAAATAATACGACATGACTGAAATAATTATTGTCACAAAGATTATTAACATAAAAGAATTAAAAGTAAAATAACTAAAACCGTCATAATTTTACACATAAATAGTCCAAAACTAGGTAAAGTTATAGAATTGAAATAATAAATATTTAAATAAATAAGACAATTATTATAAGAATCAAGTATTATTTCTTACCTGTTTTAAATAAAAATTGCAACACAAGAACAAACTATTAATGTCTTTTGAAAGTGTCCATAAGTTTCGTTATTTCTTTTTTTATATAGATTCTGTAATGTAACGTGCATAGTTGCTGTTAGAGAATACCAAAGAAGATTTCCTGGGCCTCGAGCTCCCAGTCACCCAAACCAAATAAAGAATGGGACGTAGCTCATGTTCAGGAAGAAGATATTCTTAATGTCATTGTGAACTCTACAATAAGCACTCGGAAAATAAGCAGAGGACTTAACGTTTCCCTATCAAAAGTAAATAAGATCTTACAAAAAAATTATTTATACCATTCCATATTCAACTGGTTCAGGGACTATATACTGTAGATTGGAATTTTGTAGCTAGATTAGAAATGAAAGATCAGTGCTGTAGAGGACACTGTTTATAAACGAATAACAGTTAATAAGGGACGGGATAAATAATTCCCTTAATTTACATGCCATTCCATGTATAATTTCATTCCCAATTGAGGTTTTCTGTGAACATGTTGTTTAGCGTGATAAATGACCAACTGATATTGCCTCATTTATTTAATGGCCTTTTAAAAGGACAAAATTACTAAGAGTTTTTACAAACTATTTTGCCAAATCTAGTGGCCAACGTATCAATCCGAGGAATATACTTCCAACATGATTGTGATGCTCAATCATATTTTGTAGTTGAAATAAAAAATCATATCAATTAAGTTTATGGCAACAAGTGGATCGAACGAGGTGATCATATTTCATGGCCTCCAAGGAGGACGATTAAAAGAATTGGTTAACCTTGAAAAATTTGAGTTACAGAGTCAACTTCTTTAGGTAGATAATCATCAAGTCTTTCCGGCTGTGGGGGAATAAGCTTAGAGTTCAAGTCAATTTTCCATAAAGAATTTTTTTTTGTATATAATGTATAAACGGTAATTATTAAATTCCCCAGCCATCGCAATAAATATATATTCCGGTGTTATGTCGCATAAATTTTTCCCTTCAGGTAAATGCTTAGCGGCCCGATATTTATTTGGAGTAGGTTGAGGTGATTCTGTAGGTCGCAAGTTAGGAGGGATAGGTGCATATTTCTCTGTGGGCCCATAGAGAGCATTAAGTGCCATTTTGTCTTCTTCATCTAACTGTACAGGAATGTTGGATTGATATCACGGATATATTATTGCTGACTATTACCTTCCGGGAAATAAGCATGAGCCAACACGTTTCCAGGACCATTAAATGTATTTGAACATTCTTCGTTACCTTTACAATCTGCTCGAAAAAAGTGTTTTCTACATACAACAGTTATAGTTATATCAGGTAAATCAGGATGAGTTTTGCGAATTAATTCAAATTTATACTTTGAGCTATTGCTCCGCACTTCAAATGCCTTTTTAGTTACTTCAAGATATTCTGGAGTCGCTTGAGGAAAATACCATCTTAAATTATATTTATCCCATTTCGATTTTTTAACTCTATAAGAATGGTCATCAATCTCTGCTGCTTCACTTACAGAACATCTAGGTCTCTTAAGAAAATGTATTGTATTTTCTCATCTAATTCTCCTGTTGCAGGGATATTAAGTCTTTCTTGAAAGCTTACTAAATAATCTTTAAAGTTGGCCACATTATTATCACTTGCGTTTAGGTACCTAAAACTGAATAAATTATAGATAATATATTTATCAAATGCAACATTGTAACTTAGATAAAAAATGCAAGTAATTTGTTATTTTACGCTTCATTTAAACGAACAATTAAAATTAATTTATTAGATTGGAATCCCAATCAATAATTATTGCAACGAATAATTTAAATTAAATATATACAATTTAAAAGTTAATTATTATAAAAAATGCATAATTATAGATAATTATCAGTGCTCCGATGCACTTTAAACGACCAATTAAAATAAAACCGGTTTGCACCGTATGCTCCTGCTAGGTTCTTATCGCTGCACCGTATGCTTCTGCTAATGTATACTACTTGTATTGTACAATATTTTTTTTTTCATGAGACTTCTCCACTTATTTTACAGTAGAAATTTGAAAATTTCTATATTCATCGTATTGACTCTTTGTTGAAGGTATCTGACATTTATAATGTTTCGTCCTTATTTAATGGTTGATAAGGGTTTAGAATAATGTGAATCTCATATAACTATATTGTTTTAGTTGAAATGTTTGGTGTACAATTTTGTCTGTACGTAAATGGTAAACAAATCATTTTCTTTATATTTTAGGTCTATTACTTTTTTTAGATTTGTTTTTTGTTAGATTTGTTATCATAGCGTTGTAGTCTATAACCCCATATATAAAGATACTTTGGTATCTTTCTTTGTTCTAAGTATTAGATGAGCTTCAATCTGTTCCTGGTGGAGACTGAAAACTATTTAAATCTAGTAAGTTCAATCATTTTAGATTAGTTTTGGACTAAATATATAATATTAACCAATTGTCTGATACTAAATGGTTCGAATATTTATAATAGGAAATCAAGCATGTACATGACATCAAATGTCCGACGATGCACGAAGTGCGAAACTTAAGTCACGAATTTTTACTATAAGCTTTGGAAATCTGCGGTAATATTAATTAAATTACCAATTTTCTCTACCCAACTTTTAGCTTAAAAGGATTACTTATGGGAATTGATTAGATCCCAGTGGCGTGAGATCAATGCTTTATTCTAATTTAAAAAATCTTGTGTGTGTCGTTTTATATCAAAAAAATTACAACGATGACAAATTTATTGAAGCTGTAAAGCTTGATTAGAAGGCTATACAGCTAGATAGTGAGCTTTTAAACTATTTGTAGCGCTTATCCATTTTATTTTCCCGATATATATTTATGGTTAGTTTTTATATATACATTCTCTATTTTTGAAAAAGTGTACAATTCTAACCATTTTCTAGATACTAAGAAGTCAGCCTTATTATCAGAGACTTGGTTTAGATCAGGTATTTTTGTTAATTTTCCTTTTATTCATTGTGATCGACCAAACAGAAGGGGCGGGGTAGCCTTGTTAATAAAAAAACCTAAAATTTAAAGAAATTATAATAAAAAGTTCATTAGAAAAAATAAAAATCAATCAATTACTACAATTAAAAATCACTTGATAACTGATATCCTAATCCACCATCAGAGCCCGTATATAAATATGTCATGACGTAATTAACAGGTGTGGAATCAGCATATCGCGTACTCATATAAATTTTTACATTAAAATTATACATACTACGTTTATAAAATTACACTAGTACTACACAGTACACTATATATAGGATTTTTAATACAAATCCCGTTTCACGTCATATATCAATTATGAGATCACGACCCTGCAGTGTTGTCGGCTTGTCTAAATTTTTTGGCATTTTGTAGAAATAAACGTCAATAACCAGCTTATTCACACTATGTTTGTTTTGAAAAAAACAGTTTTTTTTATAAGTTAACTATCTAGCAAAGCAAAAAAATAAAGACAATATTATAAAATTACCGAAAACGTGGTGAAAACACACAACTGGTTGACGGCCGGACGTCAGAAATTGTTGAAATATTTCAATGTAAATACTCGACAACGTCGCATCAAGGCATGCCAATCGCTACAATGTCATTTCTTCATCATAAATACGAGTCTCATGGGCGTAGAAAATTTCAAAATTATTTAATGTAAATTATGGTTTTTTGAGTACTAAACATATAATAATGATTTATAAACTTTATATCATAAAGAATAAGACGTATATAAGCCAATATAATTGAAATAATTCTAAAATTATCAAAATAATTACGATTACTTTTTCGGTGTTTTAGTACTGTGACTACGTTCATGAGTCCTCGTGAATTTTCGTGATGTTTCGTATGATTTATCTTAGTTAGGGAAATTTTAATTAGTTGGCAGTACTATGACGAAAGAGGTACGTCACTCCTGACGTGCAACGGTATTTGTTCTAAAAATCCTATATCTATTAATTTGGGACACAAGAATTAGCATAAATTATTAACAACTGTTCCGTATGTTCGAAAGTTAGACTTTGGCGTCTGTCATTTAAAAACCATTTGTAAATGGTAAACGATCTTTCTAAATCTACGGACGTAACGGGCCCATATTTAAAGTTTGTATAATTTTTTAACATTTTTGACATTGTTTGGGCAAAATTAACTTCCCTACCTTTTAAAGATCCACAATAGATAGTTCGAAAACAAGGATTTTTATTTAAAATACTTTCCAATTTCGATTTCACGCGATCAGCAACTTTTAATTAATATTATTGACCGAAAATTTAAAAATATAAAAATAGAAATATTCTTGTATTAAATGGACAAGAATTCTGAAAAAGTGAAATCCGTACTTGTAATGGCATATTAACATACGAGTCGTGTCCATCATTATCAAGTGAAAGATAACAATTAAAATCTATCAAGAATATAAGTAAAAGTTCACAGGTGTGAAATGAAACGAAAAAGTTGATCTTCTAGCTAAAACTGCGATAGAACGGACAAAATTGGAAGAATTTAAAAACCCATATACCGATTACTTTTTAATAATCAAAAAATAAAACATAGACAAATGGCAGAAAATTACTAAGAAAATTATAAATGTCGCTTCTACAAAACTATACAGTTAAATATCCGAACTAAAATATGTTTTAGGAATTATCATGTTAAGAATTGTGTTAAAACAATTAATAGACTAAGATAATCTCGTCAAAATTGGACTAGCATACCAGTACAAAACTGCAAAAAAGAATTTAAATGGAACGCGATCTGCAGACAACTAGATATTGACATCTACAGAGACAAATATAAGATAGTAACTAGGAATCTAGGAAAATTTCCTCCTTTTAACCTGTTCATAAAAAAAAACTACGATAGTCAAAGACCTTTACTCAGAACGGGTGAATAGAATAGAAATAAAGACAGAGAAGAGGAAAAGGAATTGTTAACCAAAGAAGAAATGAAGAAGCTAGTCTAAAAATAAAAATCAGCTGAGTGCTAGGATCTGATGATATTAGTGGAAGCTGTAAAATAGCTGATCTCGGTTTGCTCTAAGAATATGTTGCAAGTTATGAGTTAGTTACTCAAATTACAAGAATTCCCAACACAATGAAAGTAAGCCAAAATCAAATTACTCTAGAAGGGAACAAAACTAGAGAATTTGTCTAAATGTAATGGATAAGCTGTACTAAAGTTTAATTAAGGAGCGACTGATAAAGGAATCAAATGATATATTACTGTGAAAGATTGAAAAATATATAGACCTTAACAAATTAATCGGCATACATGATTTTAATTGTCGTATTACAAAAATTTCACTTGTCAATTTTGAAAACAGATGGTCAACATGAGGTTTCCAACTTAAACTTATATCTAAATAAATGCCTAATAGTTTAACTGGTTCAGATTTTATAGTCCATTTGTCTAAGCTAAAAATTAGGTGATTTGTTTTCCTATCAATAAGTTTTAGTTTGTTGGCTAAAAACCACTGATTTAACTGAGTATTATCTCCAGTACTCTCCGATAATGTTGAGGTATCACCGGCGAATAAAATACAAAACGTCTTAATAGCTTCATGTAGATCGTAAATAAAAATTATGAATAGGACTGGGCCCAGATTGGAGCCTTGGGGAATACTATTGAAAATATTACGAATATCGGACTTCCCGTTTATACAAACTACATACTGGCTTCTATTACTTAAATAAGATGCTAACAATTTGTTCTTTTCCCCTTATTCCGTAAAATTTTAGTTTATTTATAAGCAAATCCATTGGGACACAATCAAAGTTTGTATTGCCTTTTTATGTAATGGTAAAATTTTTGTAATTTTGAAGAAGTTAAGCTAACATCCCTCTTCAATACATTTATTAAATAAAATGGTTAGCGAGTTTATTATTATTATTATGGAATGTTTAATAATTACGCTGTTAATATTGTAAAATCTAAACATGAAGAATTACTTAACTTCAAATAGCTGCTTGAACATAATTTTCTATTTAAAAATAAATTAGAATCATATTGCGAACTATTGAGGGATTTTAGTACTATTTCAGATAGAGATATAAAAAAGGTATTAAATGATATTTCGGATAATTTGGTTTTGTTGTTTTTAGATTCCCTTTCGGAATTTATAATTTTCCAGCACGATTTATTTTTATGATCCGACTGTTTTATTATTTTAGAGTAAGCCAGCTTTTTTTTCAGCTCGAAATAGTTTTTATTTTGGGTTTCATAATTTATCCAATCACTTTGTGTAGAAGTATTTAAAAATTTAGTTTTTGCTATTATGACATCCATTCTCATATTCCGCAACGTGTTGTTAAACCATTTAATGCTAGTTTTGTTTACATTTACATTTTTTCATAAAAACACATGTCCGAATTCGTTTTTAACTACTAATAATATTTCTGTTAAGCTTGTTGCACTCATATTACAAACATTTAAATCATTCCACGAAACGAGAGAAATATTATTAGTAAACTTTTATTTAGTTATGTCATTTATAATACGTTTCCTGATACGGATATATTCCTATATTCTCCCAACCACAGTACCTACAATATTCTTCTTCCTGTATCCTCATTCGTTTAAGATATGAACCAAACGAGCCATGACTAGTTAAGACTTGTGTGAGCCAGAAACCAATATTTCTGTGTTTACACTGTATCCACTCTGTAATATTTCTGATTAAATTCTTTGTCCACTGACTTTTTTCTTGGTTTGCTTCCCATCTCTGCTACCACTCTTGTATAGTGTTTCCCTTATCCGTTTCTTCTCCTCTTCTGTGTTACCTTCTGTGTATTCGTGTATCTGTTTCCTTTCTAAGATGAGGAGGTCAATTGGAGGGACCCCTGTTATCACATTCAAATCCTCTGTTGATACCGTTCTATACGCTGCTGCCACTCGTAGCAGTATTCTTCGTTGTAGAGTGCTCAGTGTCTTAGCGTGTTTCTTTTTTTCTAGTGCCTTATACCAGATTGGAGCTCCATATAAAATTATATTGTGTACAATCGAGCTCAGTACTTCCCTTTTGTCACTAGTTGGACCATTTATATTGAGGAGGATCCTCGTTAGTAAGGCTGCTTTCTTTTCCACCTTTTTCACGATTTCTTGTATGTGGTATGCAAAGTTCCCACTATCACCTACATATATCCCTAAATATCTTACCGGTTTTGAAGTTCTGACTTCCGTATTACCCAATTTTAAGGTTGGGGCTTCGTTCTTTTTTGTTCCTTTTAGAACTACTGCCTCTGTTTTACTTAGTGTAAAAGACAATTTCTGCATTTTCATCCAGCGGTCAGTTTTTCGGAAATATTCTTTTGCACAGTGTAGAATTGTGCTTTTGTCTTCCGCCACTACCACTAAGGCTAAATCGTCAGCAAATGCTACCGTGGTAGAATCCACCGTCATCCGCACTCTTAGAACCCTATCATATAGGATATTCCAGAGTGTTGGTCCCAATACCGTCCCTGTGAGTAGTATAGCAAGCGGGATACTGGACCACTTTGGTAACCTGTCCATCCACTTCTCTAGGTGGATGGACAGGTTGCCGAAGAAGTGCAAGAACCGCGACAATTTTGGTGACACTTTGACATCTTGAGCATAAACAATGACCAGCGGGTGTAGAGGAGCCCAGAAGACCATGTGACAATCGACAATGACCAAAGACCGCGCCCTGTGCCACACCCAAGGACCACGCCCTGTGCCACACCCAAGGACCACGCTCTGTGCCACACCTTGCCACGCCCATGTTCCTGTCACAAGGAACCACACCCATGTACCTGTCACAAGGAACCACACCTTGCCACACCCTTATGACATCACACGGTATCCCAAAAGCATCCTAACGCACAATTGAATCTGAATTTGTGAAAAAAAGATTTGTGGTTTGTGTTGTGGATCGAACCCGGGTCCGTTGGATTGAAAGCGACCTGCGTTATGAATTAGTCTATGAAGACAATCTATAAATATTTAACGGATTTGCAAGACTTGGTTTTTTAGTTTCGCGAGACAAGTTTAGCCTGTTTTGTACAAACCTGTCACAGGTTGTTGAGACTAGCCGAGCCTAGCCCGTAATATTTTCTTGTAATGGGATAATAAAACAAATAATATTTTTATTGTTTATTCAATAATTATTTTTTAATAATTGGTAAGAAAACACCTCATAATTCTACATATATATATATATATATATATATATATATATTATTATTTCCAAAGGGCTTTTCTCTATAATTAATACATTTTTCAAAAAAAATTATTTTTTAAACCACCATACATAATACTTGGAATATTCTTAGCACCTGACGACCGTCGTAGATATTCTGTATATTCACAATTTAAACATTTACTATTTTCCTCATCAGTTTCTCCACCGCACTTTTGACATTTGTATTTGACTGGAACAGGCATCTTTGTAAGAATAATTGTTGTTGCAATATAATATTTAACTTAATATTTTTTCATAACAAAGAAGATCTTGGTGATTTTCCGAGTGTCTGTTGACTGATGTGGGACAGAAACAGAAAAATTTAAAACATTTGCTGCACCACTGAGTCCCGTAACGTGTTGACTGGAAAACTGGTTTTGGAAAAGTGTAAGGTTTTTAGCCTCTTGGTTGTTGATGATGGTTTGTCAAATCTACCTCTCTTCGTGAATAACTCTTGCCATTTGGTCTGAAATGAGATAAAACAAATATTAAATATTTAATGAAAAAATAAAAAATGTGTAAAACTTACCTACGATTTTAAAGTAGATATAATTGTACTTAGTAGATGTTCAAGACAAAAAATCAGATTTTCAATAACTACTTTTAGTTGTATAAAAAATAATCATTGTATCCCCATGGTATTGTATTGGTATACAAAAGATTAACAATTCTTTTATCATCATGGGGACTTAATGCAATTTTTCTTTGTGTAACTGTGTAGACATCATGTTTTTTAGAAGTTATTAAATTTTGAATAATTTCAACCTTGGTATTATCAAACAGACATCTATAATAATCATCAAAAGTTATTTCTTTAAGAGCAGATTTTTTAATACCTTTGGCTTTTTTCATAACGACTTCATTGGACTGATTTGACAGTACTTTCAAAGCATACATCTTTGATCGAAGTCCAATAAATTCAGTCATAATTTTACCATTATTTTCGTCTTTCATAAGTCCTATTACCTTTTTATTTTTTAGAGGTATATTGTAAATATTGTTTGGCAAATAATCAGAGGTATCAAATTTTTCAATGTCTTCTTTTATGTATCTATATATATCATCAACAAAGAATTGGTATAAGAGACTATCGGTATCACAATAAAGTAAATTAGCATTATCACCAAATTTTGTTTTAATATAATTGTAATGAAAATCGTAGAGGAATGTTTTCGATAGATCTAAAATGCACATACCTACAAAAATCGGGTTATTAAATTGTACTTTAAGTTTTCTCATTTCAATGATAACTACATCATTATCAAATACTGTGCAACTATGAAAATTTGGTTGGGCAATGTAGTAATTAGCACCATACCTTCCGAACCATTTATTTACTAATTTAACCTCCCTATATTTTTTAACGTTCTCGATAGTCTTCCCGTACGGCGCATTATTCATTAATTTATAATAATTTTTTTCAAATTCATTTTTACTAAGTTTACGAAGTTCAGTGTTTAAATCTATATATTTTTTTAACCAAGGAGATTGTTTAAACTTTAGACAACGATGGATTCTTTTTAAAACTACTCCTAATTCTAAAGCCTGCTTTAAATTTTGATAATGAATTATATACTTTAGTTTGTCATATAAAGTAGTTAATAATTTTGGATTTGTTGAATCTGAAGATGGGGGAACTAAATGTTCTGGACACAGTGGCAAATCTTTGTGATCATTGAAAATCATTTTTGGATAGTGTAAATCTATTTCTAAAATATATCCAAACTCATTATCATCAGGACAATTCAAAATGTGTTCACTATAAATATTTTCAATTGATATCCATTCAAATCCACCATATGGTAATGATAAACTCATAGCTGCACCATACAAGTTATTGATATCATAGTACATTAAATATGAAGTAGGTTCTTCAGGATTATAACCTTCATCCATGTATTTATTGTTAGCTTTCCCATATCTATTAGAACATTGCGAAATACCTCCCCTAATACCCTTTTCAAAGAATAAAGCTATGTTAGGATCAGTAATCAGTTCTAACTCTACATTTGTAATTTTCAACATAGCATCAAATGCTAGACCAGGTGTTGTAAAATAATGAAGACTATCTAATCCATATGTATTTAAACACATGAATCGAAAATTTTCAAAAATATCAGCGAGTAATAGTACATCAGTTTTCAAATATAATTCAGCATACTGTTGTAAATTTTGAATATTAAATTTTTTCCAAATATTACAAGCATGTTCATAATCCTCTAAAGATATATGTTCGTTTTTTATCTTACTACAAAATTTTTCTATTGGTGGTAAACTAGTCTCCTCTAATTTTTTCCAACTATTAAGGTACTCATAAGGAAAGACGCCTTTTCTAGTGACTAATTTAAAAGCAAAATCATTATCAAAATGTTTTCTTGTTATTATTTTTTGATCATCATTTAGATAAGTAGAAAGCTTATCTAAACTACTTGCCATAAATCTGTAGGAATCTAGGAATCTAAAATTGATGTTAGTTGCTTCAATGTATTTAGTAAATGAAATATACCTTTCCTTATTTATCGGTAATAAACTAATATTTCCTTTAATTTCAGTACTGAGAGCTTTAATCAAAAAATGACTATCATTCTCCGATAAATTATGAAAAATTACAGGTATTGAATGTGAATTTTGATATCTCAAATTACAAGAATTATGAGCTGCTCCTCTATATTTCCCTGTAAAATGACAATGGTCTTTAACTTTAATATCGTTCCCTATAAAATCTTTACAACAAATATGACATGTTGAAGAGAAATTGAAAGATTTTTGTTCCTCTACAGTTAATGGTGAACATGGAAGAGGATTATGATAAATTATTGATAATTCTTTAGCCATTTTTTATTTTTAACATTACCTACTTGTTTACTAACTAAACGTGATAAGTTTGTTATATATGCAAAATGATAATATTTATTTTCATCATCCTCATTATCATCATCATCATTAACGTTATATAAAGAAATCATAAGCAAATTTATTCTTGGTGAAAAATTAGTTTTACTTAGTGTTAGAGGTAGTATTTCCTTTTTGTCTACAATAAATACATTGATTGCAATACTATTTAAAATTTCAAATTTTGGAATGTCTTTTTTATTGGAAAACTTATGTTATCATATTTTAATAGCTTACTAAAATGTGGATAGGAAGACACTCGATCTTTATGATTTTCAGCGGGATGAAGTGCACAAACTATTGACCACAAAAAACAATAAGAATCCTTATTTTTAATATTTATTACACTTTTCGTATTTTTTATAAATGTTGGTAAATCAATATATGTTGATAGACCAACATTTAATGGACTATATTTATTCATATTAACTTTTAAGTGCATAATTTCTACTAATGCCCAACCGCTATCTCTTTCTTGAAATTCCTCTAGTTTTGTTAAAATTTTATCAGAAACATTAACTTTATACCAATCCTTTAAGTTGGTGTTTATATCAATTACTTCATTTTTGCTTGAAAAAGTTTTAAAATAAGTTTCACCACTATGAGGTTTAATGTATAAGCAAGTTAACATAACATTACTTTTCAATAAAAAATCTTTTAGTTGTTTTTTTATGTGGATAGAGAAACTTCTAAATGCTTTCTTAAAGAATAACTTTGGATCTTTAATTTTTAAATTAATTATACCCGTTTTAATTCTACCATTAAAACATGATTCTACATCCTGCCAAATAATTTCTTTTTTAACGTTACGTTTCTTATTTAATTTAGTTTTGAAATTTTGAAGATAAGTTTGTAATATCGAAATATTGGATTCAATTTTTGATTTATTTCTCATACAACTTAGCTTATGTTTTAAACATTTTTTTAAAAGCAAAATAAATTTTTTTAAATATGATATATACTTTAATAAATAATTTTTTGTCTTAATACATCTACTCACCTGTTCCATCTTCTTGACAACTTCATCGGACAAAGCATCAATTACTTGAGGATTCATGACGTAGTTAGTTAGTTAGTACTTTACACGTTATATGTGGTTCAGTTACAAACTAAAGAAAATGATAGAATTGACTTGATATTTATATCATGTATATTTCCTACGTCAATCACACGTGTTTTAAAATTCACATGCAGTTGCAGTTTTGATAACTAATGTTTTGTTGACCTCGAGATCAAATTTGATGTAATTATAATTTTGCTGATTTTTGATAAATCTTGTTTGTTGACCCTGGGGTCAATTATTTTGATGCGTTGACCTCGAGGTCAAATTTAATGTAATTATAATTTTTGTTGATTCAGAGAATTTTATTTGTTGATCCAATGTCAAACATTTTTGTGTAATTATAATTTTGATGATTCTTGTTTTATAATATTGTAAAATTTATCTAATTTTTCAAAAATATTTCTGTATATATTCCAAACCGAAATCTCACAATTCAGTTCAAAGTTAACAACAACAACAACATGGCAACTACACCGTCTACAATAGTAGTCTTCTCAGAAGACAGAATACATCTACCAACTAAATGGCTTCTAGTGGTTATGAAGCAACTTTTTCAGTAAGTATGATTTTATTTCTCTTATACTTGATATTCATTGAATTATTCGGTGTACTGAATTTTTAATTGGAAGATTTTCTCTTGAAAAGTTTTTAATATGTAACTTTTTTGTTTATTTGTTTAAATGAAGTGAAACAATTTTCAACTTTTGATTCACATATTCGTTTTGTTTGGTGTATAAATTTTTGATTGTAAAATTTTTAATTAATAGATATGGAGTTAAGGAGATGAAGGTGAAGGGGGAGAAGATATTTTTATCATTAACATATTCTCCGAAAGGGACGACTTTGAAAAAAAAATGTGGAAACCTCCCGGTGCGCTACATGAGAGTCAGGATTGATAAAGACGAAGATTTCCGCATTCTTGAAACGATAGTTAAAAGATATAAATTTAATATAATAGACGAAGAGTTGGATGAGCTTCCAAAGAAGAGGCTCGATGCACCGGGAACTTTCAAATACTATTTGGAATCTCCTAGTATCAACCTTCTAGAAGACGATGATGATGATGATGATGATGATGATGATGATATCGTCATGCCAAGAAAAAAACAACGTATATCGCCACCACCAGCAGCACCACAACAAGACCCAGAAGAAGAATTAAAGGATGAAGGGTTAGGTGACAGCTTAACACAGATGTCACAAAATTTTTTTTAATGTAAATAAAACTGTAATTTATGTAAATATATATTTTTAAAACTATAAAATGATTTGTTTGTTTCCTACATCTACCTTATCAATGATACAGTCTTTATAAATTGATAATGTTTTTAATTTTTATTTCTTTTACAATACTTATTCCAATTATATAATAAGAAAACATTTTCTAAACTACAACTTAAATTATTATTAAAATGTTGATTACAATGTTTAGATTTTAAAAATGACTTTAAATGATCCAAGTTTGGACAATCTGATTCAAATAAATCATAAACGTCATTTTCAATCAGTTTCTCTAACCATCTCTTCTTGTCCAATCCTTTAACGAATACAGGTTGGTCAGCAGCGCTACTACCAATAGCCAGTCTTAAAAATTTTGATGTTTCTTCAAAATCTATAAAATTTGTTATTGTATCACAATTGTTATTGTTCCATTCTAATCCATGTTTGTTTCTTGTAAGCCATGTCATATGATTTTGAACGGATCGTTGAAAATGCGATAATTCAAATGGTAATCTTACAAATGTATGTTTAAAACAACGTTTGACATGTTTAGAATGGTTATTTCTTTACACATAAATCAGCTTGTGGAATATTGAAAACCCTGAGCATCAATAATAAACATATTGCTACTATCTTCTTTACAGTTGGACAGTTGACAATAAACTAACAGTGATTCTTCATATTATGTTGTTTTTATTTATCCAAGAATTAAATTTTTCATCGAAACCCACCCATTTGAATAACACTTTATCGTTTTTTCTTTTAATTATTTTTTCAACAAGATAAACATCAGGATATTTAACTTTTTGTAATTGTTGATTATAAAATCCTCCAATAATATCTTGATTTTTTCATCTTTTAATAAATATGTGGTTGGATTAGTGAGTTGAACTTTTCTTACAACAAAAATTTCCGTTGACCAATTTGCTTGGTATTTTTTATCGAATACACCTCGTATTTTAGATATTCTTACGTGATCTCCTACTTTGAATTTTGTATTAAGCTCAGATATTTTAATTCTATTATAAACAGTATCAAGTAATTGTTTTTCTTTTTGTTTTGTTACGTCTATCGGTTTCATTCCAATTGTTCTGTGTTTTTTATTATTATATCTTTTTACAATTTTAGGTAAAACTTTTAACCACTTATAATTTCCTTGAAGACTAAATTCCTTCCACATCATATTCTTTAAGGTGCGATTAACTCGTTCAACTATTGAAGCCTTCTTTTCACTATATGTCTGGTAATGATTAATTTTGTATGTCTTCATCAGTTGTTTAAAGTCCTCGTTGAAAAATTCAAGACCGGCATCGGTTTGTAAATTATCTGGTGTTTGTTTTTTTAAGATATTTCTCATAGCCTTAGTAACTTCTGAACCTGTTTTATTTTTAAGTGGAGATGCCCAAACAAATTTTGAAAAACAATTAATTACAACTAATATATATTTATATCCTAAATTTTCTTTAGAATACGGTATCATTTCCACTAAGTCGGCTTGAAATAAATCGTTCAGAGATTTTATAATCACTTTACGTCTTTTAAAATTTATTCGAGTTGGTCGATGAATTTCTTCCACAACCTGTCTTTTTGTATTTGTAATTGACATTGTTTATAATATGATTTGAGCTTCTTTTAATTCTTCAATAATAGAATTTATTTCATTACCAACTGAAGTATTTCCAGCCTGTTGTGAAGCAACAAGTAAACGCAATCGACTCACTAACTCATTTGGATTATCCCAGTGAACGTAATTTATTTTATTAGTATTGTATTCCATTAACAAACCACCTTTTTTAGTGGGTGTATTCGAAACAGATGATATAATTTTTCTGTATTTTAACATCTTACTCCCAGCTACTTGTTGATTAGACTGATAATATCTTCTATGCGCATTGGTCATTGCTACAATTTTCTTATAGTTTTGTTCGTCTTCGATAGAAAAATTTCGTGGATTTTTCATAAACAATAATTCGTATAGCCCTTTGGTTCCTTTAAATCTTTTACCATTAACAAATATATCAGCTCCGTTTATTTCAATTTTACTATCACCAATCATAAGTTTCTCCGTTTCAGTCAAACGAACTCCATACTTATGGTCTAGTTCGTTTCTCTTATTCTCATCATACATGTAATGTATATATTTTCTAGGTAAGGGATCGTATTGCTCTAAATACTCTATATAAGATTTTTCAGCGATATCCTCTAAACGTGATTTATCAGGGTTTTCATCTCGATTAACATCTTTCATAATTGATTGTTTTATAGCATTTGGTTCTTCTTCTCTCTTCTCCTCCTTTATACTAAACAAAGGTTGCAATCTAGATAAATTTTGTGATAGTTTACGAGGTATTTTAGGTGTTTCATAATAAAAAACATCATCATCATCATCGTCATTATCAAAATTTTCATTAATTTGTGTACTATTTTTGATTGGTGATAAATTTAAATTTTCAATACTATATTTTCTCTTAGGTTGTAAGATTGTTGATTATCGTTATTTTCTATGGATGTGTTTGAACTTTTTAATGTACTTTCAATATTTTTCAAATGTTTAGTAACAGGTAAAAATATTTTTTCTTGTTCAATCTCTCCATGTTTTAAAAAATTTAATTTATTTTTTATAATTTTACGCTTGGCGATTAGTTTCTTTTTAATTTCCCTTTCACAATTAGTCATTTTTGTGTGGTTCGTGTATGTGTGTTTCTTGAAAAGTTCTATTGAACTGGTAATACAGAGGTCTAGTAAATGGATTTTAAACAGGTTGTTGAACAGGTCTGTTGAACAGGTCTGTTGAATAGGTCTCATAAGAATTATTTCATTAATGTTTCAATTTTCCATTCAAATAAAAAGACATGATGATTATATCTTAATTATTTTTTATTCATACATATTTCACAATCTGATTTTCTACTTTTATAAGGTCCATCAATTGTATCGTAGCTTCCTTTCAAGATATTTTCTTGGTTAAAGTGTCCCCAACAAGGTTCTTCTTTTTCTTCTAGTCGTTTACAAATAATTTTATGTCGACAATTTTTTTTACAAGTACAACAGTACGTATTTAAAATTTGTGGATCTTGTAAATTGATCAAACTTTTATAATAATTAGATAGTAAACACTTCAAGTATTGCATTACATAACACATTTTGGATGCGTATATTACAACAGTTAACTTTTAAATGTGCATATATTGATCAAATCCCTTCCTATAACGACCACCTTCATTAATCAAACAATCCTTAAAGATTGATAAGAATCCGTAAGGTTTTTTCCAACAGATACCACAAATATATTTGAATTTATCAAATTTCATATCTGAACCGACATGTTCATTATAGACATGTTTTAAGTTAAGATCATCTTGTTTGAATAAAAGCAAAGTATTTGCATTGTCGCGAATTAAATGTTTAGGAATTTTAGCGTACGTTTGACATAAATAGAAGGAATCTATATTATAATGTCTTCCCATGCTAAAGTATTCTCGAATTACATCTTGATTGGTACAAGCTACATCATCGAAAATCATCAAAGAATTAGGTTTTGCTTTCGAAGGATGTAAAATATTTTCCGAAGCACTAAATGCGTAATATCCAATTCCCTTTATGGATTTTAATAATTTTTCTAAATAAATATACTTTGGTTGTTCCAAGGAATGTGAATATAAATAAATATTTTCAAATTTCAATCCATTCTTATGTTCTATGAGACTGATTAAGACGTTTGTCTTTCCACAATTCGATGGTCCTACAATAATACAGCGAATTGTTGAAGGAAATAGAACACCATGTTTATGAAGCCTTTTGTTCTCTTCATAATCGTTATTTTCTACAGCTAAAGATGTAGTTTGTTTAATTATTTTCATTTTGTCGTTCACACATTAACGATGATTCTCGTACAACTAAGATATAAAATATAATGTTATAGTTATTTATTTATTAGTAACCTATCATCCAGCAACAACAATGTTATTCTATCAGAATCCTTACAAAGGGAAAGGTTTATTAAATAGAGCTATAAATAGTTTGCCATTTGAAATTCATATCCCTGGTTATAGGTAGATATTGTTGTTGTATACGTTTAAAATTTTTTCAAAATCTTTTGTTCTAGATTTTGCGATCCTGGTACTAATCTTCAAAAAAGGTTGTTAAGAGGTGATAAAGGAATTAATGAACTCGATGAAGCATGCAAAGACCACGATATTTTTTATAGTCAAAACAAAGATGAAAATCAACGTCATATTGCAGATAACATTTTAGCAGAAAAAGCTTATAAACGAATGCACGACAAGACCGCTTCATTCGGTGAAAAACTTGCAGCGTTCGGTGTTAATAATATAATGAAAACAAAAGTTAAATTAGGTATGGGTCTCGCGTACAACAGAAAGAAACAAATGATTAAAAAGTGTATTAAAACTATGGAAAAAATAAAAAGAAACACTCAAGTTACATTGAAAACTATCGATGATTCTTTACGAAATCTTAGAGAATCTAATAATACTAATGAAAAGAAAAATAGGAAAAGGAAATCCACTTCTACGAAACAAAGGAAAACAAGTTTCAAGAAAAACAATAATATGGATATTGTTGAGGAGATGGAGGACGACATTGGTGATATGACATTTAAAGAAAAAAATACACGAAAACGTAAATTAGAAAATATTGAAGATTTAAATTTTGATGTACCTATAAAACAAGAACATGCAAAAATTGTTGCAAAACGACGAAAAACACTTGTTAGCAGGAAACGAAAATTAATTGATGATGATTTAGAAAAGGCCACTGAGGAGGAGGAGAACCAGACTAAACGTCAAAAATTATTTTAAATTTATATTTATAGAAAATATATCTTAAAAATATTTAGTATATTTTTAACCGTAGTGCGTACAACAAAAAGAAATGACTGTTGCTAAGAAAAAAAGTGATCGTACAAACAAAAGAAAATCTAAAAAAAATAAAAAAACCAAATGTAAAAGAAAAAGTATTGGTTTTACTACGGCAATACGACTGGTAAAACAAGAACTTCGAAATAGAAAACTGAAGACTTTAAATGATGCTATTCTCATAGCTTTAAGAGTTACAAAGAATTTGAAGAGAAAAATAAAACCTACACGTATAATAAAAATTCCAAAAACTGGAGGCATTCTACCGCTAATACCAATCTTTGCTGGATTATCAGCTTTAGGTGCTCTCTCGGGAGGATCCGCAGGTATTGCAAAGGCCGTTAATGATGCTAGAGCAGCGAGACAACAATTAGAAGAATCACAATGACACAACCAAACAATGGAGTCTATAGCCATGGGTAAAGGTTTATTCGTAAAACCATATAAAACTGGATTGGGACTTTTTTTACACCCAACAGCCTCGATAGTACGATACAAGAGATAAAGCGACTGAAACGACCTCTTACCGACGTTGATCTTAGAAAATATGCGAAACTTTTGAAAATACCACATTTTAGAAACGTTTATATGAGAGACAATTTTCCCAAGAAGATTGGAAAAAATGAAACCGGAATAATCAATTTAGATGTAAGCGCAGGTCCCGGAACTCATTGGACTGCCTACAAGAAAACTGGAAATCATATAATTTATTTTGATAGCTATGGCAATTTAAAACCCGCGAAGGAAGCTATAAAATATTTTAAGTCAAACAACAATGATGAGAAACCAATTAAAGTCTTATATAACTATGATAACTTTCAAAACAGAAATACTTTCAACTGTGGTCATTTATGTTTGTTATTTCTTTTTTACAATAAATAATTACTACTAGTATAATTAATGTCATTTTATTTCTAATCTTCAATCAGTAACGATGCTTCATTACATTTTCCAATTAGAAGGTAGAACTTCAGTACTCTATACAAAATTACCAATTCCCCTCAGACTAAACGAAAATTTTCTATATTTGTTGGGTTTAGTTGATATAATTACATACAATACAATATCCAATGTCACAACAAAAAATAATAAGTTTTCTATAGGAAAATATAATTTTGAAGTACCTGAAGGTGCATATGAAATTAGTGATATCGAGCAATATTTAAAATCTCAAATAATATCTAAGGAGACGAAAGATAAGGAAAAACCATCGATAGCAAACACAGGAAAACCAGAACAAAAAGAAGTTACTCCTACGAATGATAAAAAGACTCATCTTAGAATACAGGCAAATACAAATACGTATAAATGTGAAATCAGAAGTAACCAAGAAATAGATTTTGATACAGATAATTCCATTGGATCGTTACTTGGATTTAGTAGACGTAAACTTAAACCAAATGTCACTCACAGTTCTGACTACAGTATAGATGTATCTTCTGTAAATTCTATATCAGTAGAATGTAATTTAGTTTCAAATTCTTATCGTAATAATACAGCTTGTCATATATTGTATACGTTTGCTGCAAATGTACCTCCTGGTTATAAAATAATTGAAAAACCAACTGAAGTAACTTATTTACCTATCAATACTAACTATATTGATGAGATATATATTAAAATAGTTGATCAAGATGGAAACTTGATCAGTTTTAATGGTGAACGCATAACCGTAAGGTTATACTTGAAAGCGCTTATTCCACAATAAAAAAAAATGGTATTTGTTTATAATATTCCATCAAGCTTCATCTCTAATCAGTCAGTGTCTATAAAAAAGACTTTTACTTGTGCTAAGAACATTTCAACGGCTACTCTTCCAGAGTTAACACCTGAAAATAAGCAGTTTTTAATTTCGTTGGGATTCAAATTGCGATAACACAATTGATCGAAAATCAATCATTTAGAATTTTTGGATAAGATTCAATTTAAATCTTCGAAGTGGTATCCGTAAACTATTTTTATTAATAAAGTGTAACTGTGGATATTCAAGAAAAGAAAAATGAGTTTTAATATTTTGAATGTTGGTCAACATGTGTTTCAAGATAATTCAATCATTAGTTCAGAAGCACATACTCACGCAAATACTAGTCTACATGTATCGGATGAAATTAGATTACCCATACAAACTCAGGATTTGTATACACTTCCGTCACAGAGCTTTTTGTACATTGAAGGACAATTGTTAAATAATAAGGGTGTACATAGCAACACTCTAAAATTTATCAATAATGGAATTACACATCTATTTGATGAAATTAGATATGAGTTGGGAGGAACGGTAATTGATAGAGTAAGAAACGTCGGCATTACGACTACTATGAAAAATCTTATATCTTATACACCAAATGAACTTAAACGTTTCTATAATGCCGGTTGGAATCATACGGGAACACCTGAAATAGTCGACAAAGATGGCAACTTTAACATTTGCATTCCATTAAGACTTTTATTGGGATTTTGCGAGGATCACAAATCAATTGTAATGAATATAAAACAAGAACTAGTTCTAATCAGAAGTGCGACCGAAATTAATTCAATTGTAACAACAGAGGTTGGAGAAACACCAAAAATCATTTTTAATAAATTAATATGGAAAGTACCTCACGTACAGGTATCAGACGTTGAGAAATTACGTCTACTCAAATATATTGAAAGTGATAAAAATATTGAAATCGCATTTCGAACATGGGAACTTAACGAATATCCAGTTCTTCCTCAAACCATGAACCACACGTGGACAATTAAGACCGCTAGTCAAATGGAAAAACCTAGATTTGTAATTTTAGGATTTCAAACTAATTTAAAAAATAGTCCTGTTGTAGACAATTCAATATTCCATCATTGTAATATAACTAACGTAAAATTACATTTAAATAACGACGTGTATCCATATGACAATTTAAATCTCAATTTTGATAAAAATCAGTGGGCTTTAGCTTATGAAATGTATGCTGATTGTCAGAATAAATTATATTACAAAGATATTTCAGAACCATCTTTGTCACCACAAGATTATTTAAAAAATTCACCTCTATTTGTAATTGATTGCCGATATCAAAATGAAAATGTTAAAGGCGGTAGTGTTGATATTAGACTAGATTTTGAAACCAACAAAACAATTCCACATAATACTACAGCATATGCTTTAATTATACACGATCGTAAAGTAAAATACAATCCATTAACAAATATGGTAACAGTTGTGTAATTACCGTAAGATATTGTAAAATTAACTGATTAAGAGATAAGAAGTATTATAAAAACAAAGATTCATACGAGTACCCCTTATTCAGTTGTTAACCACTGTGTTGTATAGTACAATAACTATGTCTCAAAAAACATTATTTTTAATTGCTACTTTGACTATTATCTGTACTAGCTTAAATGTAGTTGATTGTAAAGTACAATCGAGAAAAGTTGGAGTTGACAATAATACATTTTACATTGCAAGAGGAGTATTCTATTTATATCAGATACCTAAAAATAAGTCTGCAACAATTGTTAACCTGAATCAATATACAGCTTTCTACTCTAAAAAAGTGACATTTCCCCTTGGAACTGAAATCAAAAATTCAACGAACCAAACTATTGCCTATGTAATTGGTCATTATCTCACTACTATCCTATAACAACACCGAGAAATAACACAATGTATTGTGGAAGATATAATCTTGATAATTTAATAGGAAACAAAACTGTATTTATAAAAAATTTTAAATTTACTTTAGATCAATTCAAGGAAAACTTTGTAAAACTTGAAGAACAACAAATTCGTTGTTTTGTATATGTTTAAATAAATAAACAAATTATTTATTTACTTATTTTTTATTAATCTCCTTATGAACTAACTACTATTATAAGTCATATTTTTACTTTACATTCAATAATTCGTTGTGGGTTTGTTTATTCCAATATTTTCAAGAAAAAACCAATTCTTGTATACGGACACTTAGAAAGTTATAAATTATAACAAACTAATTGTATAATAAAATTATTTTCAAATATAAATACAATATTTAATAATATGGTTGTTTTAATTTTTTCCTATTACAAAAAATATTACGGGCTAGGCTCGGCTAGTCTCAACAACCTGTGACAGGTTTGTACAAAACAGGCTAAACTTGTCTCGCGAAACTAAAAAACCAAGTCTTGCAAATCCGTTAAATATTTATAGATTGTCTTCATAGACTAATTCATAACGCAGGTCGCTTTCAATCCAACGGACCCGGGTTCGATCCACAACACAAACCACAAATCTTTTTTTCACAAATTCAGATTCAAGTGTGCGTTAGGATGCTTTTGGGATACCGTGTGATGGCATAAGGGTGTGGCAAGGTGTGGTTCCTTGTGACAGGTACATGGGTGTGGTTCCTTGTGACAGGAACATGGGCGTGGCAAGGTGTGGCACAGAGCGTGGTCCTTGGGTGTGGCACAGGGCGTGGTCCTTGGGTGTGGCACAGGGCGTGGTCCTTGGGTGTGTCACAGGGCGCGGTCTTTGGTCATTGTCGATTGTCACATGGTCTTCTGGGCTCCTCTACACCCTCTGGTCATTGTTTATGCTCAAGATGTCAAAGTGTCACCAAAATTGTCGCGGTTCTTGCACTTCTTCGGCAACCTGTCCATCCACCTAGAGAAGTGGATGGACAGGTTACCAAAGTGGTCCACTACCCCGCTTGCTATACTACTCCTGTGGAACTCCATCACTTATATCTAGTATTTCTCCCTAGTTACAAGTTATCTTCCGCTTCTTCAGATATCTAGAGACTATATTTATTAGATACTGGTTTATATTTCTTTTACGTAATTCCTCTATTATTAAGCAGTGCCTCACGGTGGTTAAGGCGTTTTTAACGTGTAACAGTATTAACACATACCATTTTTTGTTCGTTTTTAATGAGTCTTTCTTTAATTAATACTTCATAAAGCTTACTGATGGAATTTAACAGGCAAATTGGTCTGAATTTTAAGTTTTCCAAACTTTCTCCCCTTTAGGTAATAATATTACCTTGGCCAGTTTCCATTCGTCTGTAAATTCTTGCTTTATGACTAATTCATTTAATACCTTTAGCATCCATCCCGGTCTCATTTTTACCACTTCTTTAATAGCTTCAACTGGTATTCCATGAGTTCCAGGTGCTAATAATAATATTAATAATAATAATAAGAATAATAATAATAATAATAATAATAATAATAATAATAATACCCTTCTAAAGCTGTCACCTGGACGTGGTGGAGGGGCCTAGTACCTATGATGAATCTAAAAGCGATGCCGGCGGGAGTACGATACTCCTGGTAGGGCCACCCAAGCCGGTAAGGTCAAAGAGGAGTAGGGAAGCTAAGAACAGCTTAAACGGACTGAAAACTTATGACGGACAACGCAATTGGAAATAGCTTACGGAGCAAGGGTTCGGATTCCCTAGTTCCGGTCGAGACAGAGAGTGGGCGAACAGGCTCTCCTCGACCGTCAGCCTGTTACTGTTCAGAACTCCTGATGAGCGACCAGGTCGGGAATTTCAGCAATATTTCTGGAAGTAAAAATAAAGATCAAAATCAGAGTAGTATCACTCAGGAAGCCGTAGATGCTTTCTCTAGAAGAGACTCTATCCCTAGAACACCACCATATGATAAAGAGCAGTTGTGCAGTAGAAGTTTTTCGCACACCTATTGCGTGGGAACCTGAAGAAGGAGAAAATGTGTGGCAAGATTATGATGCAAACAGCCCGACTTTTTTACTGATAGGGAAAGTGGGTAGTTCAGGTTATAAGCCTGCGGAGAGTGTTAAGGAGACTGAAACTCAAACTGACAAGAAAAGTCTAATTGATTATCTGAACATGGGGATAGATCCTTCGATTAAGGGCTCATCACTAACAAGGACACCACAAATCAGTAGAAAGGATTCTCTTAGTGAAACTCCAATATTACATGTGGATAACAGTACAAACTGTCAAGTTGATTACCTTAAACAGGAAAAAAATGGAGCTAATACCTTCCGTAGGCGATCTAGGAATCTAGGAATGCAGCAACGATGATGCTGGCTTTCGGGAGAGCAAACATGCAAAAAAGAAACGAAAGAGAAACAAACAAGAAGAAGAAAAACCCGTATAAATGAACCCGGAACTGAAAGAAGTCTTAAAAGTTATGGAAAATTTAACCCGGAAGACAGATGAACTAAAAAAGCTTGTTAAAGAAAGCACAAAGACGAAAGTCGAAATAAAGTCGTCTGTTAGAATAATAGGCGGTATCGTTGGAACGTTAGAAAGGAAATTAAGTATATTAAAAACAAGCTACACTACACTAACTGCCACAGCTAATGAGTACAAGAAAGTGGGAGAGACGCCGACAGATATGAGCACCCAAGTTGATGAAGACCAAATAAAAACAGAAATTGCCCTGAAGAGCAAGGAAACAGAAAGTGAAATCGAAAAAGAAATGGCCAACAAATTTGGCTGGGAAGGTTTGTCTAAGATAATTGACTACCAATGGAAGAAATCCTCCTTCCAAAATACGGAAATTGTAGAACCATTTGCTCGAAAAGACCAATCCGCAGATATTGCTATAATTGCAGTCCCGGTTGAGACATTTACTGGAGAGATAGCAGAAGCTATTAATGTACTTTTTCCCGACATCACTACTCTTCTTGGAGAGGGTCTTGAGGAAGGGAAAGTCGAATATATAAAGAAAAATACAGAAACGATTCTAAGTAAGGGTAAACAAACCATAAGTAAACGAATATTGTATGTCCTGCCATATAAGATGGACTCGGATGGTATAAATGATGTCAGGAAGCTATTCGAGATTATACAGGAGCTCAAAAATGAAACACTTCTATGTAATTCGACTAAAATAAAACTGGCCTCTCTAGGAAAAATAAATACAGAATATTTAAGTAAATGCTCGGAATATGTCTTCAGAGGAACTGACAGGAAAATCGAATTAGTAGCGAGAAAAGCACACAAGGAAGAAAGAAGCAGATTAACGAGAAGAAAAGCAAATGATACAGAAAAAATCATAATTAAGTCAGAAGGCAAGCAATATGCTGACATACTGCGAACTATAAAAAAGAACGTCAATATCGATGATATTGGCGTAAGCATAAAAACTATAAAAAAAACTTCCAATGGAAATGTGATGCTAGAAATTTAAGGTGGAAAAGACAAAGCGGTAGCCCTAAGGCAGGAAATCCAAAGTAGTAACCAATACACACAGGTCACAATACGAAAAAATGACGACATCATCCATGTGTTAGGTATCGACGGTGATGTAGGAAAAAAATAAGTAACTGATGATATTTTAAAAAGCATAGGAACTGCGGATGAGACAGTAGTCAGCGTACTGTCTTGTAGATCAAACCCAGATGGAAGTCAAAATGCTACAGTCGCGTTAAGGAAAGGATGGCTTAGAAGCGTAATTTTCCAAAAAACTATTAGGATTGGTTGGGGAAATTGTCGAGTAAGAGCGAGAGTGAACATAATCAGGTGCTACAGATGTCCTGACTTTGGGTACCATACAAATGAATGCAAGGGTGAGGATAAAACCAATATATGCCTAAAGTGTGGACAGAAGGACCATAAAGCCAAGGAATGTGCAAATGAACGTTTCTGTCTGAAATGTAAGATAAAGGGACATCGATCTGACCAAACTAAATGCCCATACTACAGAAGTCTAATTAAGGAAAAAGCGAAAGATATAGCCGGGAATAGATGGCGTAGACGTGCTAGTATTGCTAGCAACTATAAATTATAAACAAGACATCAAAATACTGCAGACAAATGTCGAGAGAGCTTATGCAGCCCAAGATCTAGCTTATGCCACATCCAAACAACTAGATATTGACATATTAATTGTATGTGAACCTAACAAGAAGCGAGTCGAAGGAAAAAATTGGATAAAAGACAATAGAATAAATGTCGCAGTCATTATTTTAACAAAAAACTTAGGGATTATCAGTCATACGGCACTAAAGGGATTCATAGAAATTACCCTAAAGGAATGCTCAATTATTTGCTGTTATTTATCACCCAATGTGCATACAGGAATATAAATTGGATGTCGACTGCATAATGGATAAAGCCACACGAAAAAAAGCTATTTTACATGGAGATATAAACGCGAAATCCCCTGAATGGGGATCACCAGTAACCGATGAAAAGGGAGTATATTGGATGAAGTGGATAGCAACTAAAAACTTGGTGGCTCACAATACAGGCAACAGGCCCACATTTGTAAGGGGAAACACCGAATCCTACATTGATGTAACCAATATAAATATTGCACGGTCAAATTTACCCTACTGGTGGACATCATTGCAGAAAAAAGGAAAATATGTAACCATATTAGGCGAAAGTTAACCAGAGCGGTTGCAACAAATAGTGCAAGTGTGGACATAGAAGAAATAAGAAGAGAGTACAAGAAACACAAGAAAGAGTTAGGTAAAAAAAAAAGCGTATTGGAACGACTTATGCCAAGAGTTAGAAAACAATATTTGGGGAGATGGATATAAGATAGTAGCAAAAAATCTAAACGCACTATCACCGTACGAACTCAGTATAGAAAGGAAACAAGAAATCGTTTCTAATCTCTTCCCGAAATCAGGAGAAAAACTAACAGCAGAGACCAATATTTCAAATGTAGAACTTTTTACTGAGCAAGTACTAATCAGTGCCACAAATAGGCTTAAAAATGGTAGGGCATCTGTCCTAGATAAAATTCCTTCTCAAGCAATAAAAATAGTGGTAGATTGCCTAACTGAGTGGACGCTTAGAATCATGAATGAAATATTAAGGAGACAACAGTTTCCCGAAATATGGAAGGTAGTCAAGCTTACACTTATCTTAAAAGAAGGAAAAAATCCAGAAATTGCAAATTCTTTGAGACCGATAAGTATACTAAATGCATCCAACAAATTATTAGAGATATTGTTAAGAAAAAGGTTGTTAAAGAAAATACACGATAGAATTGGATTACACCCTCTACAATATGGCTTCCAAAAAGATAAGTCTACCATGCAAGTATTGGCAAAAGTACTGTAAATAGCTGCCGAGTTTAAAAAGACCTAGTGTTGATGTTAATCGGTTCTTGGACCTACTCCGTGGAATATTTTATATGATGGGGTACTAAGTCTGGAACTCAGAGGAGATGCAACTACCATTGCCTTTGCTGATAACTTGGCGCTCATAGTTGGTGCTAAAGATGAGGTAACGTTAATGCGAAATGCAAACGCTTCTCTAGAAATAATAAAAAACTGGATGCTGGCAAATAAACTCTCAATTGAGCCCAATAAAACCGAGTCAATTATTTTAAAAGGTATAAAAAAGAGACAGCACGTGAAATTCAATGTTGATGGGACGCATATCAAGCCGTTAAAAACATCAAAAAAGTATCTAGGTATCACATTGGATGAACGTTGTAATTTTGGGAGACATGTGGAAGCTGTAACAAACAAAGCTATGGGAAAGGTAGCCAAATTAGCGCGTATTTTGCCCAACATTATAAATGTAAATGTAGAAAAATATAGGAACCTCCTTTTAAGAACACAGAGAACTATGTTACTACGAGTGGCTTCATCCCACAAAACGGTATCAGCAACTGCTTTCCAAGTCATAACTGGCATAATACCAAAAGTTATTATGATAAAGGAGAGAACATACCTGTTTACACATAGAGGTAAAAATATAACTGAAATTAAAGATGCGGCTAGAGAACACACAATTGACTTATGGCAATAAAGATGGAATGAAGAAATGACCAAAGCCCAGTGGACAAAAAGACTGATAACTAACGTGAAGTCCTGAATAAAATGCAAACACCGTGAGATAGATTACTATCTAACTCAAACGCTCATAGGACACGGATATTTTCGTTGCTTTGCTAAAAGAATTGGTAAAGATGACTGGGATAGGTGTATATATTGCTCAGAAGAGGATACATTCTTTAGCTGTGACAGATGGAACTATGAGAGAATACTAACGTACAAAAAAATAGGATATGAACTCACACCCGAATCTATTATTACCAAGATGATAAACTCGTCCGAAGAATGAAAAATAATCCACCATATGATTAAGAATATAATGAGTCAAAAAGAAAGAGATGAATTAACTAGACAGGGTAGACAAATAACTATCCCATAAAAGAGGAATATAATTTGAAGTACAGACGCTTGTTGCACCTGATGATATGTCCAAAACAGTTCCTGGTTGCAACTTAGAGCTGTTGGGAGGTTTCAGTGGGTAAACAGGTTTCTGGAGTCCCACAGTACCATTTCTCTGGTCTGCATAAAGCATTTACTCCCAAAACCAAAATAATAATAATAATAATAATAATAATATAAACAATAATAATAATAATAAAATAATGATCCTAACAATAATTATTAATTATTATTATTATTATTATATAATTTTACTCTTCGAGGAAGATCACCTTATTATAGGTAATGATAAATTAGCAAATGGTTTCCAATTGTGTTTTCTTAAAACGCGATAAACTGTTCTCGTGGACAAAATCAGACCTTTCGCACAATCTCTAACGGAGGAATTTGGATAGGCAGTAAAATATCTCAGAACATTAATTTCATTTATTTTATTATTAACTGGTGGTTAATTCTTATAAATTTTTGCCTTAAAGTGATATTGAGAGCAGTTTCTAAGCAGTCTTCTTACTGTATCATTAGTTACTTTTGGTTTTTGTGGATGCCTTTCTGCAAAAACACGGCAAGTCCGTTCAACAATTTTATTACAGTCGCCGTAAATAATGATAAGGTTTAAAAAATCGTCTTGTCTACATCCTAAATTTGCTGATATTTGCTATAAAGAAAAAATGTTTAAAGAAAACTGTCAATAAATACCTAAATCATACACAAACAATTAACCATCATGATCTCTCATCTTTGACAGCTACGGCCTACGCTTTTTTATTGTTGAAATTTTAAGTGTCGTTACTTTTTAAGTAAAATAATGAAATATCTCAAATATGGTAAGATTTTGGTATTGGGAATGCTAGTGCCAATTACATGAAAATAAAAAGGTGAAAGGAAAACTAATATAAAATACAGGGTGTTGTATTTGAAATAAGCGAGTTATAATTGTTTAATTAATTTGTTAGAATTTATTGTACGTGTAAAACGCCCTGTATTAAATATCAAATATTTTAAGAGTAGAGCTCTGTCAGTAGCGTTTTTGTTTGCAGGAATATTCTGAAAATATTATATTTAAAATCAGTGTTATCTGCAACCTATTGTGGTCAAATTTTTTATTTGACATACAACTGCACTCCTAAAAACTTCTAGACAAAACTTTTCGTGCCACATCCTGTATTGTTTTCAGTGTATGTCGCTCGTTATCTGAACGTGTTCCGAAAGCTGCTCCTGGCGTTAGGGAAATTTCTTCTTAATTAGATGCAGAATGATCTAGAATGCAATGTTTGGACCCGAAATTAGATCGAACGTTCCGCCGAAATCGTGTAGAGAAATTTTAAGCTCATCCCCTAGGGTACCATAAAAACGAGAGTAAAAGAAATATTTTGAGAAGTGTCATCGTATTCTGAAGTTTTTTCTATAAAATAAACATTATATAAACTTACTAAATTCTTTGATTTAACAATGCCGATAATATATTGATTATATATTTTATATATTATATATTATAAAAAAAATTTTAAAGTAACTTTATTTTTGCCAACCTCGGTGGTCAAGTGAACGTAGAATCGATATTCGGTCCCTGCGGTTCCAAGTTTGAATCCTCGAATGGGTATCGATGTGTGTTAATTTTTATATTTAAAATATAGTAATTTTTGTGGCTGGCTGATATGAGACATACTTGCTCGAGGGCCAATAAACAAAACATTTTTTTTTCATCTTTTAGAAATTATCTGCTTCACCGTTTAACCGAAACTTTCCCATATTTCTATTAACTTTTAATTTATTTTTTTTTAAATTGGCAGAAAACAATTTAATTAGGTGAAATGAATAAGTATAGAGCAAAAATATTAAAACCTTCTAATTGTTTAAAGAACAAATGCAATTTTCCGAAATACAATGTGCTTGCAAGTAATATACTATATAAGGTGTCCCGTATTGTTATGTTCAAATTTTGAGAATGTGAACTAGGTTCAGTTATACGACGAAAAAAGAAAAGTTCCATTGTTATTTATCTCCAAGATATAAGATTATAATAGAAATAATTACCAGAAGGATGGGGAACATCACTTATAATACTAATATACAATAAATAAGACCATAAAAATTGTAACAACTATGTATATATAGATTATGAAATAACGTCGCCTAAACAGCTAACAGAATCACAGAGCGGAATTCACCACGGCTGAGATACCAAAACCATATTAAAACAACTAATACAGTAAAGGCAAAGTCAAAACAAAACATACCTAGACTTTTTATAACTGGTTTTGATACAGTACCTAGTATGGAGTAAAATTGAAAACCGAAAAATAAACAAAAAATAATAATTTTATGCCTTCTTCTCTAAAAGTCTCGTGCCAAATTTCTAAGTTCTTCTTAACTTTACTGTTTTTATATACAGGGTGGCCAAACGAATAGGGAACAGAGCCATTATCGGATCTTCGTCAACATTTTAGAAAAAAACAGGGACCCGTCGATTTTTGATCAAAGGGGAACACTTTTTTCCGGTATTTTCGACTTCGCTGCTTACACCTACAAACGAGGGTAACAATCACTCCAAAATATTTAAATGGCATTAGGGGTCAAGAAAGGCATCATTTTAAAGCCCTTTCAATTCTCTTTTTAACAGTGTTTAAATTTTAAAATTCGGTCTGATATTTTTAAACAAATTACATTATAAAATTTAAATTATGTACTTGTTTAGTTTTTAATAAGAGTTTTTAAAATTGGAATTTTTTTCATTTTTGTCAAAATAGTGAAAATGGCACATGGGCCGTTGAGTACGCCAATGGTTTAAATGTTGATTTTCTTGCTTTGCATTGTTTTTGTAATTTTTTTATCACATTTGTAAAAGATAAATGGATACGATACGGACACACAAAGAACGTGAAATTAGTGGATTCGTATCTCGAGCGAAGGTTTGTTTAATTGTATTTTTTAAAATGAAATACCATGGTTTATTCCATTGCGGAAAAGGTAGCACTCAAACCATTTTCAAGAAGAACAAATTCCATCGGTATAAAATACATTTAGTGCAGACACTTAATGAGGATGATTATGACCGCCGTTTGCAATTTTGCGAAATAATGAGTGAGCGAGCAGCGAACGATCCACAGTTTCTTTTTAATATCTGTTTCTCCGATGAATGCAGCGGTACCGTAAATCGTCATAATTGCCGCTACTTCTCTGATTCTAACCCAAGAATTTTCCGGACGGTACATACGACTACACAGCAACTGCAAAAATTGTATGGGCTGGCATTTTCGGTGACCGGCTGGTGGGTCCATATTTTTTACCTAGTAATTTGACTGGCGAAATATATTTGCAATTACTGGAAGATGCTATTGACCCCACCTTGGCCGATATTATTGAAAATGACCAACAGTATAGTGACTATCATTTAATGTTTCAACAAGACGGTGCTCCTTCGCATTATGCTTTGATTGTGCGTTAGTATTTAGATCAACATTTTCCACGGCACTGGATTGGGAGAAGAGGTAGCATTGAATGGCCTCCACGGTCACCAGATTTGTCGCCCCTTGATTTTTTTATGGAGATACCTCAAAAGTAAAATCTACAAAATACAACCAGCCTCTTTAGAAAATTCGTGTCAAAGAATTGTCGAGGAGTGCCATTGAATCACTCTGGAAATTCTTCGGAATGTGCGAGAACCTTTCGAACAAAATCTTTATTATATTATGGACGCGGGTGGTCATCAATTTGAACATTTAATTTAATTGAGTAAGTAAACAACTAAACATAATTTAAACTTTAAAATGTAATTTATTAAAAAGTACTAGGCCGAATTTTAAAATTTAAAGACTGTTGTAAAGAGAATTGAAATGACTTTAAAATGATATCTTGGTCGACTCCTAATCACATTTAAGTATTTTGGGGCGATTGTTACACTCGCTTGGAGGTGTAATCAGCGAAGTCGAAAATATCGGAAAAAAGTGTCCCTTTTTGATCAAAAATCGACGGGTCCCTGTGTTTTTCTAAAATGTTGACGAATCCGAAGTTTGAAATAAAACTTGTTATACATGTTACTACTAAACCAAAAATTCTATTTATTTTGAAATTAAAAATTTTTTCACGACTTAGCCAATATGCGGGATTAAAATGTTATTGGTATTTTTAGCTTAAATATATTATTCATAATACAATATTTGTAGACCCAAAAAGTTTCAATTACATGCAATCATAGGTTCAATATACTCATATACAGATGTACACACGAGTTCCAAAACATTTTTAGTGAATATTTTTGACTACCGGAACTTTTGATAAGAACATTTACATCTACGGTATAGGCGTTTCTGCTTTATTATTTTTTGCACAAATCAAGTTTATGTCATTAATCATGGTGAAATTTTTGGCAGCAAAATTGGAAACTACAAACTACTATTTTTTTGCGAAATATCGAAGTTCACAAACGCTTAACCTATGAAATTATATAATTATAGCTATAAACATACAAAAGGTTGTTCATTTTTCTCAAATGGAATGATCAGAGAAAACTCGAAATCATACCACAATAATTTTTCTCATTTTAGTTAAAAAAAATGTATTTACATGCACATGGTACCATCTACCAGTTTATATAAAAAGTACTAAATGATATATCTGTAAGTATCAGGAGTTCATTTACTAAAACTCAAAGAAAACCGAAAAGGTGAGTTTTTTCGAGATTAAAAAATAAAATTTATAGGGCATGACATAATTATAGATATATTTTATTTAATTTTAGGTAAACGGGTAATCACGCATAAAGCTTGCTTTATAAACAGAATTATAAAAAATTTATGATATTAAATGTGTAACCCTCAAAATGCACAACTTTAAGTTCAATTCAAACCGCATCCTTAATTCACTTTTAAAATATTTTCGAATTAAACATCCAGTATATCTTATTTCCGGTATTTTAAATTCTATTTTCTATTGTCTATTTTAATGGTAGAAATCAAAAACAAATAAAGTTTAATTAAATACAATTTTTCAAAAAGGTCGAATATGTTTGCGTACTTTTCTGGCGGCGATATTTAGTGACCCTTAAAGAAATCCAATTTGAACAGAAGGAATGTGGAGAAAATGAGCGAGTAGGGAGTGGAGAGAGTAATACAGGAGATAGTGGCGGTAGAGACGCCGCTAAGGAGAAGAAGAAGGAGGGGAGGACGTCGCAAACAGGCGCCTAGCGTCGCGTCAACTGCCGACGCCAACTGCCGCCAACGCCGCGCCGCCGGACTGAAGCGATGCCGTTGTTAATGTCATCGGGCAAAAAGTGCCAAAACCAAACGTCCTACCATTGACTCAACGATATTTTACAACGTATTTCGCTCTAGTGACTGATGATCGTGAATGGGCGGGCGTACGGCATCTGTTTTTCTTATTTTGTGAAACAGGACTGGGTTTTTAATATTTGAATCTGCAATGTAAACTTATAAAAGGCCGGAAATTATATTCATAAAACAGTTCTTTTTTGCATTAAGTTTCAATATCAGTCTTCGATATAACAGGATAACAAAAAGAATTCAAATATATACCTAATTATATGTATAGTGTTGAGAATTATATATTTCTTACTAGGGGTAGTTTAGCACTAGTCCCACAGTAGAGAATACGGAGACTGCGTATGAAATACTCTTTGTAAAGTTATTGTACTTTTTTTACCAGCTTAATAAATTGCATATTATCTGTCTTCTTCTTTTAAAATCAAATATAAAAATTATTTGGCTTGTTGTTTATAGATAACTTTAAATCTTTAGGCTGTCTGTCACAATTACCAGAATCGGTTACTAATTTAGCAGCAAATTGTTTAAGCGTAAAATTTGCACCTAATAATTCACACAATATTGAACACAACAATGATAATAGGACTTGAGTACCAAAAATTGGTATCACTAGGAATACCTTTTCAGGAAAATTTGATATGTTCTGAAAACTTTAGGAATGCATGGCAGACACCTCGGTGACATAGTTCGAACTGTTGCACTTCTAGGAAGCTGTCTGTATTTAAGAATGGCATTCAGGAGAAATTTGATGTATCCAGATAAATTTAGGATTGCGAATTATGGGGAATTCTTAAATGTACTGATAGGTGAACGGCATCTCGGTAGTGCAGTTGGAAAACGTAAACTTCTAGAAATTTGTTCATCTTTAAGAATATCTTTCAGAAGAAATTTTGTACGCTCAGATATATTTAGGAGTACTTTAGAAACAGTTCTTGGAATTAGTGGTACAGGCAAACATTTATTACGCGTGTCTCTCGACAAGTTGAAGAGTTCTCACAAACATTTTTCGGACTCGGTGGTGTTTTTCACGGAATTAGTGGACATATGCACATTCAAACACCTGCTCTATACGTGCATCAGGTATATCCTGTGATAAATTCCCTATAAAGACTGTTCTTAGCGAAATAAGTTTGCTCATATTATTTCTAGGTTCAACAAATAAATACGGAAAAAGTTCAGATTTATGTAAAAAATTTCGTAAAATACAGTTCATTGTTAGAAGTAACACTTACAAAAAATATTATAGTGACTAAAGCAAAAATTATGGAAGAGTTATATGGGAAATTGAAAGAAAACCTCATTTTCACATCCCCTATCCACATTTCCCTACAGATTATGCTATGTCATTATTTATAAGATTTAAAAAAATTCTATTAGTCATTTTTGTAGTTCTAAACTCTATTTCTTAAAAAGGACAATTTGGTTTTTAGCACAGGTTTTCAGATTACTGTGTTTATAATATTTTATTATAAGAAGCTGACCTTATATTTTCTCGTAGTATGAGAATTTATTATTTAGTTAATTTTGCAAATAAAAATAATTTATCAGAGAACAACAAAGAAGAATAATAAGTTAGCAATATTACAAGACCAGTAGTGAAGTTAAGTCGAAGAAGCCTTAAATTTAAGTTTCGGAGATTAATGCAATATCGATTGCTTGGTCCAAGACTTGATGAATTTGAGACCTTTTAGAAATGAGTCTCGCTATAATTTTCAAAATTAAATTGATTAGATATGATTGATAATGAAAAAAACAATATAACTTAAGAATTACAATGATTTGGCTCTCACAACTTTTATAAGAGGTTTGCCACTGCCCATACAAACTAATGTTAGATTATGGTCCCCTGATAGTTTAGAGAAAGCTATGAGTTTAGTTATAGAAGAGGAAAACTTATTATATTCAACTCAAAATTCAAACAAACAATCCTAATTCAAATTCTTCTTTTAAACCTAGTTTTAGAAACCCTAACCATAGAAACCACACGACTTTTATTTCCAATTATAACATGAAAACTCTCGCCAATCAACTGCTCAACAATTTCCTCAGCATATTTTTCAACACAACCCTCAACAGTTTCGCCCAACCTTTCAAATCAATCAAGGACCACGCCCTAATTTTCCGAATTTTCCTCAATCAAGACATATATTTCCAAATCATAATAATTTTAATAATTGGCGATCAAATAACAATGTTTCCAGCCAACGTCTTCCATTTTTTTTAAACCAAAACAAAAACCCAATACAACCAAGAAATTTCAATAATCAGCATCAAAATAACAATCCAAATACTTCGAAAAATGTTAAACCTGAACCAATGGATACTTCCTCTGGAAATAGAAGAATTCAATCCAAACCTAATTTTATTTCGAATGAATTATTTAATCGAATAATCAATGACAATAATCAACACTCAAATTCAGAATTTGAAAATCCATTTGACAATCAAGATTTTTATTATTTCAACGAAACAAATACCCCTATTATCAAAACTAAACCCAATACTCACAAGAAAATGATCTCCCAACACATGTAAATGATAACTCTACTTTACAAAAACATGTATTCAGAATCAGCTGAAACAAATATAATGACTCAAAATTTTCCGAAGAGTTCGAGTTCGAGTTCAAACGTCCGAACTTAACACTTCTTAAAGCAAATCTGCCGTATATAAAAATTCCAGAAATTAATGCAAAACTTTTAATTGATACCGAAAGCTCAAAACCTTTAATTAACTCCGATTTAACCCACAAATTTTATCAAAACAATATTTTTAAAGAAAAATTTAATATTCAAAGATCACCCGATATTTCCTATCATGATGAAGTAGCTAACATTCCTCTGTTTTCAATTTTTAACTTGAAAGATTTTCATAAATTTTATTTGTTTAAATTCAGCAATAGAATTTATGGAATTATAGGTGTAGATTCACTAAAACGGTTAAATGCAAACATAAATGTCAATAAAAATGTCTTAGAAACTCCAAATGCCATACTACCTTTAATTTTAGATACATCTGTAAATGATAAAAAAATAAAAATTGTATTCTCCCACTATTCCCGGTCGATATAAAAAATAGTCAAAATCCCGGTACTAGAATAACTTTTGGAAAAGGACCTGAAATGCCTAAAGCCTTAGTAAATATTTCAAATAACTTCGCGATCACTACCATCACTAACATTAATGAAAACCCAGTTAAACTAAACATACACGAACCTTTTGACATAGAAACACTAACCTTAGTTGAAGTCAACTTTTTAGACAAAATAGAAAATGACGAAGATTTCTACCAATCGCATGATATAAAACTTAAAGAAAACTTAAACAATATTAGACTTAATCATTGCAATAAAGAAGAAAAAAAGCTTAGAGAAAATTACGTTACGATTATAGAGACATATTTTATTATGACGGAATAACTTTTAGTTTTAAAAACCAAATCAAACACAAAATTACTTTAACAGACGACTCTCCTATTTTTACTAAATCCTATTGCTTTCCCAAAATACACAAACAAGAAGTAAAGAGATAAATTTCAAAAATGTTAAACAAAGGAATAATAGAAAATTCAAATTCCCCTTTTTCCTCACCCATATGGGTAGTCCCCAAAAAACTGGACGCAACTGGCGAAAGAAAGTGGCATTTGTAATAGACTACAGAAAATTAAACGACAAAACAATAGACGACAAATATCCATTACCGAACATAAATCTTAGACAGACTAGGCAAAGCAGACTATTTTTCGACACTTGATTGAGCTAGTGGTTTCCACCAAATTGAGGTAGATTCACACGATATTGACAAAACCGGTATTAGCACTCGTCAAGGACATTTTCAATTCAGATGAATGACTTTTGAACTAAAAAATGCACCTGCGACATTTCATCGAGTAATTGACAATGTACTAAGAGGACTGACAGACGAAACATGCATTGTCTACCTAGACGACATTTTAATATACACTACATCATAACAAGAACATATACAACGTTTAAAAACAGTATTTGACCGACTTAGACAACACAATTTAAAAGTTCAATTAGATAAATCAGAATTTTTACAAAAGACAGTTATGTATATATAGACACAATAAAAAATTCCCTATCACAAAAACCCGGACCGAAATCAAAAGTTTACTAGGTTATTATAGACGATTCATACGTGACTTTGCAAAAGTTACAAAACCAATGACAAAATGCCGTTCACAAATTATACACGATCAAGATGTTATCGACTGTTTTCAGACTTGTTAGGAAACCTTAACCAATGACTCTACATTACAATATCCCGACTTTAGCAAACCATTCATACTGACAACGGACGCTAGTAATTTTGTATTTTGCATCGCGTACTTTAAAAACACTTCTGAGACAAATTACTCAACTATAGAGAAAGAGCTATTTATTTACCAACACGGACCATAGGCCGTTAGCCTGGCTATTTAGACTAAAACAGCCTGACTCTAAATTAGTCCGATGGCGGCTAAAATTAGAAGAGTATGAATACAAACGCCGACTGTTTATCCCGTATATCTCTAAATGCATTAGAAAACGATTCAATAAAATACAACCCAGGAGATGTTGACGATAACATATTGCAACACCTAAGAAACCTTGCCGAAAATATACCCTCAGAACCACAATCTTGTACAAGTAATACCACTAATCCGACAATTAAAATACTCTCTGACATCCAAGTTAAAGGCCCAAAAAACGACTTAATAAATAACGTAACTGAAAACACAGTTCATCAGACAATTCGACACAACACTCCATAGCCAACGAAACTAACAATAACGGAATATCTATTTTAGACGACATTATAAATAACAAAACGAATTAAATTCTAATTTACCCAAATAAAGACCCTAACACTGATATCAGCCAAAAAGTCTACGAAAATAAAAAAATAATCAAAGTTAAAATACCAGAAATTAATAACGAAAAACATATATTTTTAGTAGAATTCACTAATCTAGAAAACAATTTTTATTTACATTTTAATAAAGACAGTCTTTATAACGATTTTAATCGAGTACATTGAAAGATTACTATTGAAAAAACATGAAAACTTCAATTACAAATTATATTCTCTTGTACAATTTGTCAAAAAAATAATAACATAACCCATATGTTCCACTTCCACTAATGATGACAGAAACAGCCACCAGACCATTTCAAATTATTTGTATAGACGTATTTATTTATGACAGCAGAAATTATTTAACAGTTATAGACGCTTTTACTAAATTTGTACAAACATTTTTAATTCATTCGGCGTTCCACAATTAATAATTGCAGACAAAGGTACCGAGTTCAGTAACGAGGCGGTCAAAGACCTTTTAGCACTGTACAAAATTAAAGTATATTTTACAACTATAACATACTACGAATCAAACTCCATAGTAGAAAGATTACACTCAACTCTTATCGAACATTTAAGAATCTCACAAGAGACTTATCCTTATAAATCAGATTTAATGGACTATGCTCTAATTGTATATATATATAGAATTTTTATAGATGTATAGTCAGTTGAAAAATCAAAATGGCAACTAGTGAAACAACAACAAAAGTGAATAACCTTAAAAATCTCTTGCGAGAGTTAGCATGGAGTTTGTTTGATCAAGAAAGAATTTACCAACGTGAAAGTAACTATGGTATGGGTCGAATGTATACAGAAGAGGAGTGCCAAATATTAGCTGCTCGATATGGTAAAGGATCTCAAGCCATAAACGATTACGTGATGGAATTATTTTTATATGTTGCTTGGTAAATATACTTAAAAAGTTAGAGTTTGAAGAGTTGCTTTGCTTATGCGCACAACATCACCGACTTGTAGTTTTCGAGGTCCGGCAATTTTCAGATATGAATATCTTTTCGTTAAAAGGGTCTTTTCGTTGGTCGTGTTTACATCCTTTGGCTTAAGTTTCATCTTACTGTTTCGTATTATTATATTCTTGAGTCAACTTGGGTAAATAATCAATCCAGTTATAGGTATCTGTAGTTTGTTTTGAAATATACTGTGTATTTTCAGCAATTATATTCTGCATATCTAACATAGACTCGAACATAGTTTTAACGTTGTTCGATACTTGATCTATTGATTTTGAAAAGTTTGATATCATAGAATCGACATACTTTTTGTTTGCTGCATCTTCATCAATTGTTGGCTCCTTAACGTTAGATAACTTTAAATGTTCAATATCTACATTGCCATCAGAGGTGCGCGGTAATCGTAACAAATTTTTATATACTTATCGAAGCCCATTCGATAGCGACCGTTGTTAATGGGAAAATCTTTTACGATAACTACCGTTCCGTACCTATTGATCCAACACTTTGAACACAGGGTTTTAAATTCATTAAAGGTTATGTCGGGTGATACGTGCTCATCAAATATATGCTTTAGATTAATATCATCTTGTTTAAATAGCACAATCAGATTACAATTATCTCTTACCAATTATTTCGCGATTTTCAAAAATGTTTGACATAAGTAGGCGGCATCGGTATTTTTTACAGTGAAAGTGGCAAAGAAATTGAAACGGAACGAGATCCTGGTATAGTTAGTACCGTTCGCTCTTACACCTGCTATGCACCGGATGACTCACGTCACATGTCCATTGCCAGATGGAATTATCCCTCACTACCAATTCTCACTAATAGTAAATCTTTCAATCTATTATTACCAACCAAGCATATTTTCAACGTTTTCAACGTTTTCAACTATTATCCCAGGATTACGTGTGGTAGACAAACTCTGCTTTGTTCGTGCTCGAAACGATAACGATTGTATAATTGTTAAGGAAAATCCTGGATCGGTAACTACAGTTAAAATAAATATTGAAAGCATTGAAGTAAGAGTCAAACATATCTATCCCAATTATGAAGTCAATGAAAAGCTTTTGAAGGCCATTCAATTGGACCGACCCATTTTGATACCCTTTCGAAAATGGGAACTGAACGAACTACCAGCCATAACGGCAAATGCTAAAAAAGATATCTGGGCTGTGAAAACTAGTACGGCTCTTGAAAGACCTCGTTACGTCATGGTATTTTTCCAAACCGAAAAACGTGATGTCGTATCAGCTGATCCCACAACATTTGATCACTTGAATATTCGTAATATTAGACTAATGTTAAATGGAGAATATTATCCCAATGACCGATCGCAATTTGATTTTGCTAGCGATCGCTTCAACGATGCTTATTTCAACTATACGGAATTTTATCCCAGTTATACAAACTCCAATCGAAAACGTACCCTTCTAACCGTTTCTGATTTTAAATTACGTACATTATTTATCATCGAATGCTCTAAACAAGAAGAGTCTATGAAATCATCCACCGTCGATATAAAGTTGGAAATTGAATCGGACGTGGGTTTCCCCGATAACACCAAGGTCTATTGCGTCATAGTTCACGATTGTCTAATGGAATCTCTTTCACTCACGGAAGTTATAAAAAGCCTCTCGTAATAATGAAAATTGAATCGTACGTGGGTTTCTCCTTAGTTCTGTACTCAACTGATGACATTCTACTTTCAACTGATTTATTAAAGACATGTACATCGCCTTTTATAAGTGTGTGTGATCAGGCTATAAAAAAACACTGCTTTTAGTGATAAATATATATTATCTAATAATAGGTGGGTAGTAAGTTTTAAATATATAAAAAAACACAGCTTTTAGTAATAAATATATTTTATCTAATAATAGATGCTAATACCGCCTCGGATTGCGTTCTCAATAAATAATATCATATCAATGTCATAGAGAAGCTGTAATTTACATCCGGTATATTTTAACATACACTCTTAGGAATATCCTGGAATACTATAATACCAAGCAGGATCTAATCCGCTTGTGTTATATCCTATTGTTCGAAATCTCTCAAACATAAAATAATGTCAGTTTTCAAATGTAAATCCGAATATTCACCTAAATTTTTTATATTAAAATACCTCCATACCTTTTGAGCATGCACATACTATTCATTAGTAATATCTTTATTGTTAAGTTTATTATAAAAAAAACAGATTGTGGAGATAATTGCGTTTCCTTAAGCTTATCAATATTGTCAATGTAGTCGTATGGAAATACTCCTTTACGTGTAACTAAGTAAAATTGCTCTTGAGTACAACATTCAAATGTGTACTTTAATTTGTTAAAGTCTTGCATATCCAAAAGGGATACTAATTCATTTAAAGAGGTTCCTAAAAATCGCAGTGAATCTATAAAATGAAATTTAATACCGTTAGCCATATGTTGCGCGAATTATATGTAATTTTTGTTATTTATTGATAGTAAAGAAATTTTACCTAATTTGGCCAGATCTCTTTTGATAAAATGACTATCGTAACCGCTTAAATTATGAAAAACAATTGGAACTACAAATTGCTTTCTAAAATTCAAATTACATGAGTTATGAGCAAATCCCCGAAAATCTCCAGTAAAATGATTATGATCGCGCACGATAATGTCCGTTCCGCTAAATCTTTTTTCGCAAATGTGACAATTACGAGCTTTTCCCTTTCTATATTCTATATTCTTAAATTTAGATTCAATCATTTATGCACATACAACCATTTCATTTGCAAACCATTTAATACAGTCAGAACCTCGATAACTGTTAAAATATGACAGAATATTATCATAGTCACATTTAATATAGTAGCCACAATAGAATGCAATGTGTCGCTGATATTTAATCATGTTTATATTCATATTATCAAGAATCGGTTCCAATAATGATTCGAAATCAGCGTATATCACAAATGGTGTTTTTTGTTTATAAATAAAATTCTTAAACTTTATAAATTTTTCCGTGGGAATTCTAATTTTATATTCGTTATTTTTCTCTCGAACTATTTTTTGTCAAATTGATAACATCATTGCAAACTCGCGCAGCTTTTGCATTATGCACAGCACTTGACACAGCGCTCATTGCAACTGGTTGGGGGGTCTTGATAGAATCACTATTTACTGCAGGTGAATTCCTTTATTTAGAGTATGGAGAAGGGCTTCTATCAACTGCCAGATTCTTTGGTATAGGTAAAGTTGATTGTAAACCAGTGGTTTACGGTACAATACTTTTAAAAAGAGATAGCTGATCTTGTAAACAATTTATGGCAAGATCTAGTTTTTCAATTGCAACTTGTTGATTTTTAATTATAATATCTTTTTGTTTTATTATCTCTTCTAATTACTTATTTGTATTTTTGTCCGCGGCGTTGCTTACTCCTTGTTCCTTTCTCATCTCTTTAGTTTCTCGAGCCTTTCGCTCAACTTTCCCACAACAAATGACTGAACCATCATTATTATATTTTACTCCTTTCACGTCCTTTAAGCAGCTATTGTGCGAAAGGGTGTCACATTTTTTACATCGTGATGCGTAATTTGCTTTTTTTACAGTTTTTCGACATCTTACACAGGCTTCCGACGATTCTTGTAGAGCTTCAGAATCAAAGTCAGATATTTTTCGATAATTATATTGACGCAATCAACTTTATCAATTATTCAACTCATTTAACAAATTATCTTGTCTAGAATTGTTTCCGTGGTGGAATAACATCAATATTCAGTTTCTTAATTGATCTTATCAGTATAGATATAAAATGTTTGTACTTACAGTTGAATGATAAAATAAATTTATTTTACTTAATTTTCAGTTTTTGACGTTACTCACATTTCCACAAATGGGCTAGTTACTTATTAATACTTTGCACTTGTAAAAACGAATTTTCTTAATGAAATACCAAGTTAAAATTTTGATTTATGCAAAACTACTTTTCAATAGTCTTAATTTGGCAACTATTCCACCAATAATCAATAGTAATAATAATAATGATAGTAATAATAATAATAATAATAATAATAATAATAATAATAATATTACTAATAATATTAATAATAGTAATAATAATACAATACCATACCATACCGTTTATTGACCATTAAAATACAAAGGCATTTGTTTAGTCCTTATGTTAAATCACAAAACACATGAACACTTTAAAAGTTGAAAGACATATAGTCACCGACTGTATAAAAACAATTTTCTAGTAAGAATCTTTTTACTATTCTACAAAAGTGAAATTGGCTCATAGTTTTTACGTTTTTATCAGTATGCAAATCTAGAAATTTGTCGAGCTTATTATTTTGTGTCAGTTTCAGCCTAGAGTAAGGCACTATAAGTCTGTCTACTCCCCTTGTAAAATACGAGAGCACATGAGAGTGGATTTCCATGTCCAAAACCCTCCGATAGACAGACAAAAGCGTTTCAAATATATATATGCAGGGCAATGGTAGTATTTTATATTTTAGGAATAATTCGCGGCAATGTACCTGGCTCCTTGCACTATCAATGATGCGGAGAACATATTTCTGACAAATGAAGACCTTATGAACCCTACTAGCATTACCCCACAATGTGATGCCATAAGTTAGATGGCTATGGATCAAAGCAAAATATATTGTTCGCATAATATCACAACTACCAATAGACGAACGCAATTGTCTCATTGCAAATAGTTGGGAGGATGTCTTTGAGCATAGCGAATCCACATGGCCTTCCTAAGTTATACCTGTGTCTAGTATGATTCCCAGTAATTTTACAGGTTCCGTATTGGTATTAGGTTTTTCGGAACTAAACGTTATATTTTTAGTTTTGGCATCATTTAATTTTAAGTTATTCGAATCAAACCAAGATTTAGCCAACTTTAAATTCTCTATGCTCAAATATTCATCACCTCTTGTCAAAAAGGTAGCATCATCAGCAAATAAAACCGATCGAGATTTAAGAGACGCCGGCAAGTCATTAATATAAAGTAGGAACGTACCGGTCCCAGCACAGAGCCCTGTGGGACGCCGTTGTTCACTAACACTAGACTAGATTCACAACCGTTATAATTAACATACTGCAGACGACCATTCAGATAGGATTCAATCAACTTCAACTCATTTCCTCGAAAACCGTAGTGTTCCATCTTCTTTATTGAGATGTTCGAGTTTACACAGTCGAAGGCCTTGGTCAGGTCGCACATAGTAGCATAATAATAGCAATAATAATAATAACAATAATAGTAATAATAATAATAATAATAATAATAATAATAATAATAGTAATAATAATAATAATAATAATAATAAAAATAATAATAATAATATTAATAATAATAATAATAGTAATAATAATAATATTAAAAATAATAGTAGTAAGAATAATAATAATAGTAATAATAATAGTAGTAATAATAATAATAATAATAATAGTAATAATAATAATAGTAAGAATAATAATAAAAATAATAATAATAATAGTAATAATAATAGTAATAATAATAATAATAATAATAATAATAATAATAATAATATTAATAATAATAATAATATTAATAATAATAATAATAATAATAATAATAATAATAACAATAATAATAATTATTATTATTATAATTTAAGATTTGCGTGCTACTACGCTACTACGCACTGAGGAGTGTGGGCCTCAGAGCAAGCCCTGCCTTACCCATTAAACCTCACCTCGTAGCACCTCTCTTACACCCGGGACCGTCGTGAAGACATAACTTCAGGTGCAAGCTGCTATCCTGATCTCCATCCATTCCATACTACTTTCAGACATCATACACAGCACTTAGTTTTGTATTACACATATTTTATAAAATTTTCTTCTTCTTGCTTTTTTATTTTCATTATGCTTTTTATCATTCCCTGTATTATCTGCCAGTTTTCCTTGGACTTTAGCATCAGGGGATCCATGATTTCTATACTTATATGTATTCCTGTATTCTCTTCAGCCTCTCTTCTCATATTCCCCTCCTCTTACACGTTATAGTAGTATGTTCCACATCATCCACTTCACCACAGTACCTACAATATTATTCTTCCTGTATCCTCATTCGTTTAAGATATGAACCAAACGAGCCATGACTAGTTACGACCTATGTGAGCCAGAAATAAATCTTTCTGTGTTTCCACTGTATCCGCTCTGTAATATTTTTGATTAAATTCTTTGTCCCTTTGTCCACTGACTTTTTTCTTGATTTGCTTCCCATCTCTGCTGCCACTCTTGTATAGTGTTTTCCCTTATCCGTTTCTTCTCTTCTTCTGTGTTACCTTCTGTGTATTCGTGTATCTGTTTCCTTTCTAAGATGAGGAGGTCAATTGAAGGGACCCCTGTTATCACATTCAAAGCCTCTGTTGATACCGTTCTATATGCTGCTGCTACTCGTAGCAGTATTTTTCGTTGTAGAGTGCTCAGTGTCTTAGCGTGTTTCTTTTTTCTAGTGCCTTATTCCAGATTGGAGCTCCATATAAAATTATATTGTGTAACATCGAGCTCAGTACTTCCCGTTTGTCACTAGCTGGACCATTTATATTGGGGAGTATTCTCGTTAGTAAGGCTGCTTTCTTTTGTACCTTTTTAACAATTTCTTGTATGTGGTATGCAAAGTTCCCGCTATCTCCTACATATATCCCTAAATAAAGTTCTGACTTTCGTATTACCCAATTCGTTCTTTATTGTTCCTTTTAGCACTACTGCCTCTGTCTTACTTGGTGCCAAAGATAATTTCTGCTTTTTCATCCAGCGATCAATTCTTCGGAAACATTCTTCTGCACAGTGTAGAATTGTGCTTTTGTCTTCCGCCATTACCACTAAGGCCAAATCGTCAGCAAATGCTACCGTGGTAGAATCCTCCGTCATCGGTACTCTTAGAACCACATCATATAGGATATTCCAGAGTGTTGGTCCCAATACCGATTACTGTGGAACTCCAGCACTTATATCTAGTATTTTTCCCTTGTTACAAGTTATCTTCCGCTTCTTCAGATACCTAGAGACTATATTTATTAGATACTGGTTTATATTTCTTTTACGTAGTTCCTCTATTATTAAGCTGTGCCTCACGGTGTTAAAGGCGTTTTTAACGTCTAACAGTATTAACACACACCATTTTTTGTTCGTTTTTCGCATTATATCGTATATTAATTTAATGGATTGAAGGGTAGATCTGCCTTTCCGGAAACTGTATTGGTTTTCGTGGAGATTTTTTTTTTGTTTCAAATCTTTAATGAGTCTTTCTCTATTTAGTACTTCATAAAGCTTACTGATGGAATTTAACAGGCAAATTGGTCTGAATTTTAAGTTTTCCAAACTTTTCTCCCCTTTAGGTAATAATATTACCTTGGCCAGTTTCCATTCGTCTGGAAATTCTTACTTTATTACTAATTTATTTAATACCTTTACCAACCACCCCGGTCTCATTTTTATCACTTCTTGAATTGCTTCAACTGGTATTCCATCAGTTCCAGGTGCTTTTCCTTCTTTTATTTTGTCTGCTGCTTCCTGCAGTTCTCCCGTAGTGAAAGGTCTAATATGACTGTCTGCCGGTCCTTCTACCCATGTATCGTATACTCGTGGGAATAAATCCAGTACGACTTTTCTTTTCACATTCGAGTGAACTTCACATGGTGTCCTATGTTTTAGGTTATTTATAACTATTTTGTACCCACTTCCCCAAATATTATAGTTAAGTTCCTGACAGAGCTGTTTCCAGTGTCGACTTTTTGCCATATTTATCATTTTATTCAATTCCTTACGTTGTTCCTTGAGGTTGTTTATGGTATCGAAAAGCTCGTTTTGATTTGTGTTTTTTTTCTTGCTAATCTAGTGTGTTTTCTTCTCAATCGGTTGCACATTTCCCTTTTTCGTTCTATATCTAAGTTCCACCAATATGGCATTTTTCTCTTTATCAGTCTACTTCTTTTTAGGCCTTTCCGATAAGCGTTTTTTATTATTTTGCTGCATACATTATATGATACTTTCCTGTTCCCATCACCTGACAGCAAGTCCAGGGATGCTCTGAAGGTTTCCCATTCCATTTGTTCAGTAGTTTGGCAATTTATATATTTCTGTGTCATTCGCGACCTCAAAGTATATGTATATATGTTCAGTATGACTGTCTTCTTCTAAGACCGTCCAGTTTATTACTCTACCAGCTAATTTCCTAGTACCTGCCGTAACGTCTATATAGGAAGTAGAGGACCTTCTGACAAACGTTGGCTTATCTCTATTGTTGAGTACACTCATTTCATGCGAAGAAAAATGCCCCATCCAATGATTTCCTTTTCTATCTATGAAGGGAGCACCCGAAGCTGGTGACTTGGCGTTTAGATCCCCGGCCAATATAATTTCCTTTTTCATATTCCTGACTTCTTACATAATATTATCCACCCCCTCCATGTATGTTTGTATTGGAATGTTGGGTGATATATAGCAGCCCAATATATTAATTTCGTCGATAACAACCCGCAAAAAACCTGCATGTCGTTTAATACATTTGAATTTTTTTATTTAAAATTAGTATTGCAACATCTGTCCTTTTGTCTATTATCCATGATTTCCCTTACACCCGTTTCTTGTTTGGTTCAATTACAATTAAAAATCGTTTTTTTTCTCTTTTGCTTTCCCTTCTTACTAAGTTCTATTCCATTCTCTTTTGGCAATTCTACTACCGCTGTGAGTTGTTCAAATTTACCCGGTCTTAAAGTTTTTATCTCTACTTTTTCTTTATCCAATCCTGGCCTTGTACTTATCTCATCCTTCACTTCCTCTTCCGTGGTTGTTGCGTCTATTCCTAATATATAAAGTACTGTACTATTTGTTTTTGTAGTGACTTCTACTTCGCTTATTTTACTTTTTATTTCTTCCCTAAGTGCCTTTGCCATGTTATCATTCCCCTCTGTTGTAAACAACACGTCTCCTGTTCTGGATTTCCTAATATTTTTTATTGTGACCCCTATCTTGTTTATATCCACATTAGTTTTTATCCTCTTTAGTAGCTCATCGTACGTTTTGCCTCCTGATGTAATGGTCACAACTTCATCCTTTTCCTTCACCTTCCTATTTTTATTCTTGCCCGGTACATATATAGTAGCAACCTTTGTATGATGTAGAACATATTCTATTATTTTCCTTATGGCTTCTCTGTTGACCTCACTTGTTACCACTGCAATCTTCTCCCTATTCTGTTTTATTACATAGTCCTTGAACCTCATGGCATTCTCATATTGCTCCCTTCCCGTCGAGTCTTTTTTAGTGTTTACGTATGGTAATACGTAGACGTATTTGGTCCTCTCCACTATTCCAGCCCTGCTTGACATAGTTTTTGTCGTGCTTGCTATAAAGTCAATTTCTCCACTACCAGTTTCATTTTTAATGATTTCTTCCACCTCAGGGTATTTCTCTATGATGGTTCTGACCACACCCTTATCCCTATTTTCAGCTTGGTCTAGAATTATAGCCACGTCACACTCGCCGCTACCTTTGACTGGATTTCCAATTTCTAACCCTGTTACTGTAAATATGTCTTCTGGCCATTTCCTATCCAACCATGGTTCCACCTCTTCAAAGCCCCTACCCGAGTTTACAGCAGCTCTTATCTGTTCCTCTTCGATGTTAAGCTCCTCCATATTTACCTGTGTCCCTTTTTCAATACTATTTTTTTTCCATATTTGTTTGAATCCCAATTTCTGCTGCAGTTATTGACGATTTCCTAATTTCCTCCAATAAATCCTTGTCCAGTTCTTTCGACTTTAGTTTTAGGTGTCGACCTGATTAGATTGTCTATTTCCACAGTCCTTTTCAGCATCTTATCTATTAGCTTTTGGATTTCCCTCCAGATATTTTTAATAGCCTTCTTTTCTTTGGGCGACTCCACCCTCTTCCTTTTACTCTGTTGGATTGGTCCATTTTTCCATCCTTCATCTGTTAGGAATATTTCGTCTAGGTTCTCTGGCTCTGATTTCTGTATTCCAGATTCCGTCTCATCTTCTTTTGTTTCAATTTGTCTCTCGGTATTACCTTGATTGGGAGGTGTACATTTTTATCTTTATCTTCATTCATCGTCCCACGAGTAGGGTCGAAATACGGTCCAGCAGGGTAGTGCGCCCTTGCCCTGCTAAGGCGGATTTTTGTTTCCCCTCGGGTCCGCCTGTTCCTTTGGGCATTGCTTGTGATTACAATATTTAACGTCCTGTAACCATTCAGCTATCGGCACGATGGTGTTACACCTTAGCTTCAGACGAATTTTTTCACAGGTTTACTCCTGTTGAACTCTTCTGTCGGGGTTTCCATATCTTTTGAACTGTCCTTGGCTTCCCTGCTCCTCTTCGACCTTACCGGCTTGGGTGCCCCTACCAGGAGTGAAGCACTCCCGCCGGCATCGCTCTCAGATTCATAGCAGGTACTGAGCCCCTCCACCACGACAAGGTGACAAGGTGATACGGGAAATGAAATGGGAACTGAACACTATTAGCCTAGAAGTTGTTTCAAATGACCCTTTCATGAGAAGATATTTTATAACTCGAACGCCACCAGATACAGGAGAAGCAGCAGGAGAATGCTGGTTTACTCCACGACAACTCACAACAGACACAGATATCGAGACCGAGGACAGAAGGAGCAGTAATAAAACACCGAACTAAAGGAACGAGAAGAAACGTAAACTAGACATAACTATTCCTAGTACATAAAATAGAAATAAGCGAAAAAGTAATAGACAAACTGAATAGAACAACCGTTACCACCTCGCAAACAAATACCAAATTGTCAGAGACAGCTACAATAAATGTGGCGGAAGACGCAGAGGGAAAAGAGATTGAAGATTATAAAAAAGAATTACGGGAACTAACGAAAACTATCGAGAAACTAGGAAACTTAACAGAGGCCAGCTCCAAGACAAAGACAGAAATAAAAACTATGGTGCAAAAATTGGGAAGACAGATAAAAGATATTAATTATATTAATAAAGGGTGGAAAAAAATAGATATGATAGTGGGTAAATATAAAACTAAAAGCCTAGAAAAGAGATGGAAACTAGAACGGTGCAAGTATGAATAGGAGATATCAAAAATGAATACGAAGAAAGAAGACAAATAAAATAGAAACGGTATTATCAAGAGATACTGGTTTTGATAGCATCGCAGAAATTCTAGACTAGAAATGGCCACAAGAAATGTATAGAGTCACGGAAATAGCAGGAATAGAAGAATCGAGAGAAATAAGCAGACAAGGAAACTACGCGATACTAGTAGACCCACGAATCACAGGTAGAAGCAACATAATTGACAAGCTGGCCGTAAAATATGAAGGCCTGAACGATCTAATTACAGGAAATGAGGGACGATGTGATTACCTCATACAAACAGCCAAAACTAGGACGAGTAAGAGCGAGAGTATAGAGAGTAGTAGTGACGTCTAGTTACTTCCCATGGACATAGATAAACAAGGAGTTAATAACATGGAAACGGTACATGAACGATTAGGGAAACTACTTGAAATGATAAAGGAAAATTCCTCTCAAGATATTCGACTGGTCCTGGGGGAAGTACTAAAAGTAACTTACGTAAGGAAAATAAGTGAGTATATTTTTAGAAAGAGCGGAGTAAAAATAAAATTATTAAAACTATGACTAAATAATATGGTAGACGAACAAGAAACACACAAAATATGTGGTAATATTATATAAGAAGCTTATACAAACAGCTAAATAGTGAAACAAAATGGGAAAAAAATGATACCGTACTGGTGGAACCAAAAAATTGAATCGAAAAAAAAAAACAATGTACAAGTATACGAAGACATTACACGAGACTGTTAAAAGCTAAAACGATAACGAAAGAAGAAAAACAAATCGCCATGGCAGAATACAAGAACGAAAAGAAGGAACTAAAAAAACAAATAAGAATTTCAAAGAAACAGCCCTGAGATAACCTATGTCAAGATCTAGACAGTGACATCTGGGGAGATGGCTACAAAATAGTGATGAAAAAATAGGAAATTTAAACCATATGAAATACCAGCTAAACAAAAAAAAAAAGATTATAAGAGAGCTATTTCCCAGCCCAAAAACAAAGAAAAAACATTATCTAACAGGAAATCATCAACGAGCAATAGCCCCACCCTTCACCGAATCAGAAATCCGGAAAGCAGTAGAAAATATGAAAAATGGGAAGATAATACTAATACCAAAAATGAAACCGAACACATATAGGCCGCTGTGCCTTCTGAACACAATGAGCAAACTATACGAGTCTCTAATTAAAGAAAGACTGGAAAAGGGATTAAAAGAAACGAGAGGACTGACCAACCATCAGTACGGTTTTGTAAAGGGACGCTCAAAAATACAGGCCATGGATGTCATTAAAAATATAACTGACAAGCGGAAAAATAGATGGAATGCCCTAGTCACACTAGACGTACGAAACGCGTTTAACACAGCGAGCTGGAACCTTATACTAGAAAAGCTAGAGAAGAAGGGAATATCAAAATATCTTCTTAATATTATAGCAGAATATCTTAGAGAAAGATTCATTCAGATGGCAAAACATGATACAATCGAAGTAAAAGCCGGGGTCCCACAAGGGTCGGTAATAGACCCAGTATTATGGAATGTCCTGTACAACGACGTACTGGAAATACAACTAGTAGGCCGGGCAAAAACCATCGGTTTTGCGGACGACCTAACGTTAGTGGTATCAGCAGAAGAACCAAGTGACTTAATAAGGAACACGAATGAAAACTAGAAAAAATCAAATCAAATTCATGAGCATATAAGAAAGACAGCTCAAAAAGCAGAGGAAAAAATCGGTAAGTTGTCACTACTAATGCCCAGGATAGGAGCACCAAGCAGTAGCAAAAGAGCCTTACTCTGTGGAGTTGCGCACTCAGTGCTACTATACGGAGCACCCATATGGACGTATGCATTGAAAATAAGGAAATATCGCGTGCTACTAGAAAATACTCAACGCAAGATACTGATTAGAATTTCAGCTGCTTATAAAACTGTTTCCACAGTTGCACTACAGGTTATTACGGGGATATTACCAATAGACCTAATGGTAGAAGGAAGAAATGAAATGTACAGAAACCAACAACAGAAATAAGAAATAAGAAGAAGATCAATAGAAAAATGGCATAAAAGATGGGACAAAAACATGGCGAATGGGCAATGGACAAAACGATTAATCAAAAATTTGGAAAAATGGGTGGAATGCAAACATCGTAATGTAGACTACTATATCACACAGACCCTATTAGGAGACGGCATGTTTAGAACATATGCAAAAAGATTTAAAAAAGATAAAAAGGATGAATGTCCATACAGCCGACATGCCGATAGCCCCGAGCACACTATTTTTATTTGCGAGAGATGGAAGGAGCAAAGAGACCGTGCAACGATACAGCTAAGAGAGAACATAACAACAGAGAATCTGATTGAGCTAATGACAAAAACAAAAGAAAATTAGGAAGCAGTCCGCATAATGGTAAGAGTTATACTGTACCATAAGGATGATGTAGAAATTAAAAGAAACTGAAGAAATCTTTGCCTTCACGATGGAGATGTCACGACTGGCGGTTCCGTGAAGTGCAAAAATAGAGACTCATAAAGGTGGTTTTTAGTGGGTAGCCGTGTAATAGTACACAAAGCGCGGAATCCCACACTATTATGAGTAAGCACTCATAGTGTCTATAAAAGATTTTCCACTGACAAAATAATAATAATAATAATAATAACAATAGTAATAATAATAATAATAATAATAGTAATAATAATGATAATAATAATAATAATAATAATAATAGTAATAATAATAATAATAATAATAATAATAATAATAATAATAAGTTTGAGTCAAAATTTAATTTTTATTTTTTTACCACTGCTAAACCTGCTTTATTTTACAATATTTGTTTAATTTTTGGTAAGTTGTGTTTATTTTATATTATTTTATTGCCTAGTGCTGTTTGTATATCAATTTTTTTTGTATCTTTTAGACCTGAAGATGGATTTATAGCCGAAACTAGTCATCGTTGTTATTTAAGTTTAGAATTAAATAGTTGCGGTAAAGATTTTGAATAATAATAATAATAATAATAGGAATCCCCTTCCTTAGCCTTTACCTTGCTCTGGTAAAGGGGCTCAGTAACTACAATGAATTTGAGAATGATGCCGTATATGCTCCTGGTAGGTTCTATACAGCAGAAAAAAAAGAAAAGTCGTCCATGTAGAATATGAAACGACAGAAGGCAGATTTAGATAAGGAGGAATAGAATAAAGGAATAAAGGAACAAGAGAAAAATTAGAAAACATTAAGGAATTAGAAGTACTAGGCATAGTGCTCAAGACAGACTGGCCATAAAAAAACTTACTTGAAAAGCAAAATTTTCTATGGACTGAATGTTTTGGTGGATGATACGGACTTTCTGTTGTGTATCCTCTACAGAATTTTCTGACTACTATTTATGGATTTGAGCACCATTTAAACTAGTACCATAATTGATCTTCGATTTCACCTGATTATAAACACGCTTATAAGATTCATATTACTTGTCAAAAGCTGCATCAGCCTGTGACCAGTTAGTTACTCGAAGTACTTCAGAAGCATATTTGCCTTTTACACAAGTCTTTTCTTTTGTTGAACAATCTTTAGAAACATGATCGCCAGCAAAATAAGAATATACACAATCTCTTTTTTACAAACTGCTGCTTTATGTCCAAATTTTCAGTATTTATTACACTGAAAGATATATTTATAAAGCTGCACCAGACATGGAAAAAGTGCAACGGAATAAGTACCATAAATTCCTTGAGACAATCAAGAATATGGTAGATAAGGCAGAACACGACGGGAGAAAAGAAATAGCCATGGCTATTCCAAAAAACTTCGATGATAATATTACTAAGAAAATAATAGAATACGCGCTATGTAATAAACACGCTACTAGGAACTATTTACTGAAGTCAAAACAGAAATAAAAGCATATGCAGATATGGTTAAGCAACTCTTAAACATGGACATAGATAAACTAGGTATAAAAATTAATAAAATAAATAAAATGGAAAAGGAGACATAGTACTTACAACAGACGGAAGGAAAAAGATAGCTCGATCACTAGAGAAGGAAATTAAAAACAAAATAACAGGATGCAAAGTGCAAACAAAGAAAACCGAAACGGTCCAGCCTCACATATTAGGTATGGACATAACGATTTTGGAAAAGGATATTATAGAAGCACTAGGAAATGAGATAACACCAGCACCGAATGAAGGTAAAATATTAACAATAAAGGAAAACAGATTTGAAACTAATTCAGCACTGATTGAAGTACCCAACAGGAGTGCCGCAGTGCTAATTAGCAGAGGAAAAATGAGAATAGGCTGGGAATACGCGTCGTAAGGGAAAAAATATACTAATAATTTGGACACAGAACCAGGAATTGCAATTCAAGTACCGACAGGAAAAATAAATGCTTAAGATGTGGAGAAAAGGACCACTAAACCAAAGAATGTAAAACGAGTTAAAATGTACAAAATGTAAGATCACAGGACACTGGTCACACCAAATGTCCATATTATGAAAACTTAATAAATTACATCAGAAGGTAATTAATAAATTACACCAGAAGGTAAAGGAGGCTAACAGAACGAAGTTACTCATATGGACAACGAAACAACATTCAGAATGAAGGCCTAGGAGGAGAAGATCCAGAAGAAGTGTTTAGGTAGAAAGTAATCCGGCAAAAACTACCAGTTTATCGGATGGCAAAGATGTTATAGATACTCCAAACCAATCTAGGAAGATCAAAAGCAGCATACAACTTAGCATACGCAACAGTTCTAGAAAAAATAATGCGGTTCTAATAACGCAAGCTTCGTTATTAACGGTCAATACACTTTTGAACGAGGAACAACGAAATCACATATTGACATGTGCCACAGAAAAAATGGTAAGAAGAATAAAAAAATGGGAAATTCTAGACGGCGAATTTTGTACCTATCACCTACATACTATTTGAATGGACAAGGAAATCCAGCAATTTCACAACAAATTTCAATGGTGAATTATTTGCAGAAAATCTTCAGGAGAATACAACCATGGAAGAATGGAGACCAAGAACTATGGCAGCAGCGATGAGCGATGAAGGAGGCGATAAAAAAGTTAACGAGAGTAGTGCAGACCAATAAAAACCTTCCTTACTGGTGGAACAACACAATAGATAGACTAAGAACGGAATGTACTAAACTCAGATAAAGTCTCATTAGAGAAAACAAGAAACACCACCGGGATTGTGACGATAAAGTAGTAGTTGTACAACAATATCAAAATATGAACTGGCCGTTGCTATCAATAGGTCCAAACAAAGTTGTTGGATGGAACTATAACAGGAATTAGAGGATGACGTGTGGGGACAAGGTCACCAGATTGCGACAAAATATCTGAATAATAGACAAACACCCTATAGCCTAACCAGTGAACAGAAAGAAGCCAATTATTTTCAGAACCCGATAAAAGGAGAACCCGATGGAAGAAGTTCACAGAATATCAAGACAACAGCTCTTTAACAAGCAAAAAATAAAAGAAGTAGCTTGGCGCGTTAAAACTCAAAAAAACACCTAGACCAGATAGAATAACGTCAGAGGCCATAAGGATAGCAGTAAAAACGTTACCTCACAAGAGCTTAGATGCTATGAATGCCTTGTTGAGTGAACAAAGCTTCCCACGATCTTGGAAAGAAGCATCAGTGATCCTAGCTTGGAAAGGTAAGGGATAGTTAAACAAGGTAACATCGTATCGACCCATCTGCCTGATCAATACGCTGGCTAAACTCTACGAGAAACTAATCATGAATAGAAAAGGGGGTAAAAATAGATAGCGACCTGGCTTCCGTAAAGGAAGGTCAATAATATAGGTAATCAAGAGAGTAAATGACATAAATAAATCGCATAAAACATGGAGAGTCCTAGTAACCACAGATATCAGAAATGCGTTCAATACGGCTTATTGGGATAGGATCATAGATAACCTAGAAGAAAGGAGAATTTCTAAGTATCTAATCCACCTTAACTTAATAGCAGATAGCATACTAACAATGGAAGTAACGATGGGAGTACTCCAGATTTCGATATTAGGTCCGATCTTATGAAATATCCTGTATGATGGCGTCCTTAGGATGGACTTGGGAGAGGGAGTGAAAACGATAGCGTTTTCAGATGATCTAGCACTAATAACCGAAGCAAAAACAAAGGAAGATTTAAGGATGAAAACAAACCATACAGTTTATCAGATCGAAATATGGATGCAAAGAAATCAACTACAAATAGCCCTAAAAAAACGGAATGTATTGACTATTACGGTAAGCGACAAAAAAACATGCGGAAGGTCATATAAATAACAATTCTGAGCAAACATTCATAAACTTACGAAAAAAAAATAGAAAACAGCAGGACATTACATAATTAATTACATCATTTAATGAAATTAACATGTAAGTTAAAAGTAAAAATCCAGAAAATACACGTGAAAATTAAATTACAATATTAAAAAGAAATAAGTGGTAAACTGAACAATCACTTAGATATTTAATATTTAAATAGTTAAACGAATCTTGTTAACATAAAACTAAAAGAAACAAAAATGGGTCCACCTCTTGAGTGCCTGTGTTAAACAAACCAACTAAATAAATAGAGTTGCAAAAATAAGGTCAATGATCAAACCCAAATGATAATTTGTAGACACCTGATTTGTGAAACAGAGGTAACCATTTTTGTTATTGCAAAGATAAGAGGTCAGGTTGTTGTTAGTTTTAAAGGGAGTAACTAAATTATGTTTAAGAGTGATCTATTAAATTTTATAAGAGATGGGGCCAAGGAAATGGAATGAACCTGAAAAAAGAAGCTCAACAAGTCAGTTAGATTGAGAAATTTGAAAACATAATTTAAATTTATAAAGATTTTATAACAGATACCATCAATTAGATTAAAAGAGAAAAATTTTGGAAAGCAAGATAATAAAATAAGTAATAAGTAATACTAGGGAATAGGTTAGTGCCATCCAATGATAATAAGAAAGAATCTGGGGGTACTATTACGTACTTAATATAAGGGACAAATTCATTGAATTTTTAACAGCGTATTCATTCTCAAAGTTTAAGTTGTCTACAAGTAAGTTATTAAGTAGATTTGTAGGTAAACAAGACGGCTATCAGGCCACAAACTGGTTTTCAAAGTGACAATGACCATGCCAAGGCTAAGGCTAAGGCCAAGACCAAGGCGAAGGCCAAGCTCAGGGTCATGAAACATGTGAAATGTTAAACCACAAACCAGTTTCCCAAGGATAAATTCGAGATCATGAAAATTAGAAATATGTATTTACTTATGTTTCAACCGTTAATAATCTTTAAACAAAGACAACAACTAAATTTAAGTTTTAATTTCAACCGTTAATAATCTATAAACACAGACAACAACTAAATTTAAGTTTTAATAAGGCACGATGCATCGAGATAGTAATTATGTAAAAAATAAACAATAATTTTTATTAAATTAAAATCTATGGAAACCCTAAACAGTAATCGTTTTAATAAAGGTATTACGAAAACCGTTATACATATTGATTGAATTTCCGTTTCGTTATGTATATAAAAAATAAGCAAATAATAATAGATTTTTATTTAATTTTTCTATAAAATATAAACCTTAAAATTAAACAATTAAAAAATAAATTAAAACTAATGTCTACATTAATATACCACCCAGATGATCTCCTAATTTTTTAATGTCCATCTGGAGGACATTTAAATTACACTCTATATCTAATAGGACTTTTTCTGTCTCTATACTACTTAGTACCAATTTTTTTTCCTGTTCCAATAAAAATTGGACTCTATTCGAAACAGCGGTCAATTTCTCCCGCAGTGGCGAGTTGGGAACTGCAGAACTGGTAGTAGCGGTACAGGTATTAATAATAATGTCTTTGACCTTTAAGTCAAAGCCATCATCATCAGGAATTTCCTGTGTCAAGTCGAAAGTCTGAAACAAAAATTAATCTAACTAATAGGAAAGTAATGCGATTAAAAATTAATAGAATCTATAATAGGATTCTGAAAATTAAAACAATAAAAAAAATAATTTACCCGAGGATGTTCAGTTTTTTGTTTTTTACTGCTGCTAATAAGAACATTACTTAGTATCTTAGCTTTTGGCATTGTACTAATAATAACAAGCCTGCATCTCCAGTTGATATACCTAGATATTTTTTTCAACGAGAAGTTTGTAAAGAGGGAGTGCAAGGTCTTAAACATATATTGTTGTATTTTTCAAAATTAACAAAGAAAAAGTGCAACCTTGTAGAAAAACATTGCATTTGAAAAGGGTATTCACATCCATACATTGTAGCTTGGATGCAGACACTTTCGTATTATAAAAATATACAACACAGTTTCACAGAATTAGTAATTATTCTAAATATTTTCATTACAAAATTCCATATGGAAGTCCGGCTCTGGTTAATAAATAGTTAACATCTTTTATCACCAGTCCCGATATTTAAGCAAATTAGTAAGTTTTATATTCCAAAAAATTACCTACGAGTGCATTAAACCTAAAAGAAGACTATCAAGTTAGTAGCTACGGATTTTGTAAGTTTTTAATTCGTTCCTTAATTTGATACATCAGTAAATCCAAATTACTGTTTCTTTGTACGGGTTAAATATTGGAAGTCTTATCAGTATAAAAACTGGTTCGACTGAGATTGTTCGAACTGTTCAGGTCCGCATTTACCTTTTCGAAATGAATACAATATTTAATAATGGATGAAACGGATTTAACTGTGGGTACTTCCGTTTCTGGGAGTACACCCTGGGAGTACACCCTAATCATATGCATCAGCAATAAGTTCACCAAAATTCCCAAGCAAGAAACAAGCTATAGTATTCACTTCATTGGAAAACACTAAATTTGAGGAATATTTGATCTCATTAGGAAAGATAATTGAACCACACAATATTATATTTATTTCTAGAATTTCTAATAACCGAATATGTATTTATCTAGCAAATGAGGATCTAGTAAAATCATTTATGAACAACCATAATGGCGAAATAATTATTGGACAAACTACTATCATAGCACGACGACTTATAACCCCTAGTGAACGGTTGTTATTATCAAATGTCTGTCCATCAGTACCAAATAACCTAATAGAAAATGAACTTAGAAACAAAGGAATCAATCTAGTGTCACAAATTACATGCCTCCGTATTGGTACAACCCTTCCTGAATTCAAACACATCCTTAGTTTCCGAAGACAAACCTACATCACTCCTTTAGTAAATGTACAACTACCTGACTCCATCATCGTAAACCACGAAAATACTTAAAAAATAAAATAATAAAAAGGCCATATTGCAACAGACTGCTCTTTACCAGTTCCTTCAACACTGCAACCACAAGTATCAACTTTAACAAATATCCCACCTCCAACTCCAAGTGTGGTGACAACGCCTCCGTCCTCCTCAATCATGTCATCCAGTATATCTTCTACCAATACCAATTCATCTACAACTTCGACAACCATTAATACATCATCTAGTAAAGCATCGATGAACCCTATACCACCTACTCCACCTCGACTAAAAATCGTGTCCATGCTCCCTAGCAGCTCGAACAACCCTGCCAAACGTGCATTACTCGAAACCCCTTCTCCAACAGGAAAAAACAATGAGGAAATTGAGTTTCAAAAACCTGTTCCTCCTAAAAGTGCTAAAAAAGTTAAAACCAAAAATGAGACAACAATCTTGGATGTAAAGGAGCAACTGAATCTAGCAAAAGAACTATTTGAGTGGGACACGGATAACAAAGTATTAACTTTCCCAGAAATTTGTCTTTTCTTTGAAAACGTACAAGGCTCTACTGACCCGCTAAGTGTAGCTAAATCTCTTACAAATAACGTAAAAGGTGTAGTTGAATTACTCCAAAAAATTCACACTTATTTATCCGATAAAAATATGAAAAGGAAATGCACAAGATTGTCAAAAAAAATACAGTTACAACTAAATGTAGAATACAGCAACGAAGAAGACAGTGACTCATAAACGTCGATAATATCTAACAATTAAATTCACTACAATATTACAATGGAACCCAAATGGGTTATGTTCCCATTTGGAAATGTTTAAGCTCCTAGTATCAGAATACGCTCCTACAATAATCTGTCTCCAAGAAACCCGTTTTTGAAACAGTAAGATCTATAACCTAAAGAACTATGCCAGTTTTTATCTTAACAGAAATAACCCATTGATTGCCAGCGGAGGGGTAGCTATATACGTTAGAAATTCTCTGGACGCTGAACAAATCCCGCTACAAACTAACCTGGAAGCAGTTGCTGTTTCTATTCATGGCCCCATAAAAATAACTGGTTGCAATATCTACTGCCCTCCAAATGCATTGCCTAATAGAAATTAAATTACAAACCTTTTAGCACAGTTACCTATACCAAGAATTATTTTAGGATATTTCAATGCACATAATGATATTTGGGGATCCAAAAAGAATACACCTTTTGGAATTACTATGGAACAAGTTTGCAACCAATCCGGCATCAACATTATGAACGATGGGCGACCTACAAGATTCAATACAGCAACAGGAGAAGGTTCAGCCATAGACCTCACGTTATGCGATCCTAGCCTGTCATTAGTTTTTAATTGGGACGTTCTTCCAGATCTTTATGACAGTGACCATTTCCCAATAATTATCTCTGGTAACCAGGTAAATGGAAAAATATCTCCGGAAAAGTGGAATCTCAACCGAGCAAATTGGGAGCTTTATAACTCCATAATAGTTAAAAAAAATCGATAACGACAGAAGCGGGGACATCTTAAACTCCGATGTGGATGACATGGTAAACAAATTTTCTGCTTTAATAACTAATGCTGCTGAAGAAGCTATTGGAAAGATCACAGTAATTAAAAACCATAAACCAGTCCCCTGGTGGAGCCCTGAATTTGCCGAAGCAATAAAGAACTATAAATATGCTTTCAATAAATATAAAAGGTATAAGACAAGAAAATATGCTTCAATTTAAACGTTTAAGAGCACTGGCCCGATTAATAGTAAAAAAGAGCAAAAGAAAATCATGGATTGAATTTATATCAAGCATTAATAATTCTACTTCAGCTAAAACCGTGTGGAAAAATATTAAAAAAATCTCAGGAAATAATAGTTTTACCGAGATTACCTTTCTCAAACATCAGAATGTTACTGTAACATCTCCAGACCTAATATCGGAAGCTTTAGCAGAGTCTTTTGCGGATTACTCCAGTAACAACAACTATAGTAACACTTTTTTAGAGCTATTACTGTCAAAAATTTGACAGTGATACACGGTTTACGAATAGCTAATATAATATTCGGAAAAAAAAGCAGTTAACCCCCAATAAATAAACAGATCAGTAGAATATAAATCGCACGTAACTTGGGAGTGTTAAAAATAAAAACATTTAGATATATAGAGTGCATAACGTGTTAGTGTAAATGGAAATAGATTTCAGCCAAGCATCCCAACTTCAAGTGTTTCCCACACAAATGATTTCTTCTCAACCAATGCAATCACTGAGTCCTTCACAATCAAGCCAGTATTACTTTCCGCCAAATCAAGAACAATGTTTAAATATGCAACAATCATCTAGTAATCATTCAAATACTCAAATACATAATACGCAATATTCAAGAATGACTTCTACCAGCGAAGATGAAGATAACACTTATTCTACTCAAGAAAATCCATTGCAAGTGGTCAAAGGAACGAAAAGAAGGAAATACAAAAGCAGTAAAAATGCTGAAGAAGAAATTTCACTTAACAATAAGTACACGGTACTAAATTCACAAACAGATGGTTCCAATAATAACAATAATAATGGTGAAAACACTGACAATGTTAAAATAAGTAAACCTCCTCCCATATTTGTATATGGAGTAGTCAATTTACCAGAAATAAAAAAAAAAAACTAAGCGATATAATTGAAGCCGAGGAATACACAACAAGAAGCATGGCAAATGACACTATAAAAATTTGCTGTCAAAATCCGGATACATATAGAAAACTGGCTAGTTACATGAGAGAAAATAATATAATCCATAATACGTACCAACCTAAGGAAGAGAGATCCTATCGTGTCGTAATTAAATATTTGCACCATTCAATAGACTTGAAAGATATAAAGGATGAAATAATTAAAAAAGGCCACAATGTAAGAAATATAGTCAATGTTAAACATCGAATAACCAAGGTACCTCTTAATATGTTCTACGTCGATTTGGAACCTTCTGATAACAATAAAAAAGTTTACGAAATAACTAGGCTTCTAAATAGTGTCATACAAATAGAACCACCAAAAAAAGACAACAAACTAGCTCAATGTACAAGATGTCAATTATATGGCCATACGAAAACCTACTGTAAGAGGCCATATCTATGCGTTAAATGTGGTGGCCAACACAGCACAGCAAATTGTAAAAAAAGTAAAAATACGGCAGCTACATGTGGTCTTTGTGGAGGTGGTCATCCAGCTAATTACAGGGGCTAAGAATTCTACCAAAAAAACTATAAAGTAAAGCTAAATAATAATAAAATCAACTGATCAAGGCCAACAACCTCAGCCTAGACATACTAATAGGAGCTACGCGCAGGCAACTACAGGAGTAGAAATACATAATAGAGCTAATGGTGAAGAATCTCCAATGACATTAAATAAATTCTTAGATGAGTTTAAAGTTATGTTTAACCAATTAAGACAGCAGCATAGTATGGTCCTTAACAAGTTGACAATGCTTATCAACAAATTAAATAATGGCTAAGTTTCTCAGAGTTGCATTATGGAATGCTAACGGCCTTGTTCAACACAGGGATGAAGTCCAGTTATTTCTTAGACAAAACTCAATTGACATTCTTCTAATCAGTGAAACCCATTTTAGTAATAAATCTTACTTTAAGATTCCAATTTATAAAATTTTGATGCCAACAATTGGATACCTCACTTTCAGTTTGGATTCCGACGAGCCCACTCCACAACCCAACAGTGCCACCGCATAACCCATACAATACTAAATTCTCTAAACAGCAAAGAATATTGTACCTCAGTATTTCTAGACGTTAGACAGGCCTTCGATAGGGTTTGGCATGTTGGACTATTATACAAGATTAAAAAACATTTACCAACATTCTTCAAACTATTGGAATCTTATCTAAACAATCGCCAATTCAGAGTACGAATAAAAGGAGATGTTTCTGTTATGCTGCCTATCAACTCGGGTGTACCACAAGGCAGTGTCCTTGGTCCACTACTATATATCTTGTTCACTTCAGATCTCCCATTATCACCAAACATCACAATAGGAACATTTGCTGACGACACTGCCATTCTAACTACCCATAGTAATGTGCTGCAAGCCCACCATATCCTCCAAGAATATCTTAAAAAATTAGAGAAATGGTTAAAAGATTGGAATATCGAAATAAATGAGACAAAATCTACACATATAACCTTTACTTTAAGAAAAGATCTATGTCCTCCGATACAACTAAATAACACACAAATCCCACAATCGACATCAGTTAAATACCTGGGTTTACATCTAGATGCCAAATTGAACTGGAAGGAACATATCAAGAAGAAACGAAAACAAATAGAGATATTTACTGGTTAACTGGACGGAAGTCTTCTCTTTCCCGAAAATAAATTTCTATTATATAAGGCAATAATTAAACCTATATGGACCTATGGCATCGAAATGTGGGGATGCGCCAGTAAATCCAACATAGCAATTGTACAAAGAAGCCAGTCAAAAATACTAAGAAATATAGTTAATGCCCCCTGGTATATAACAAATGAAATGATCCACAATGATATGAAGAGTTTAACAGGAAAAGAAGTCATTCATGAAAGAAGTACTAGCCACCACAAGAAACTAGAAGCCCATACAAATCCTTTACTACAACCGCTACTTGAAAATGATGTAATAAGAAGAATAAAACGACAATGGCCAACTGACCTGCGAAATTAACAGGAAGCAGAAGGTCCCTCCGCTGGAGAGGACCTCATCATGCTAGTTGACCTCAGCATCTTCCCATAGCTAGGTCATATGCCATGTATTTTGATTGCTGATTGATTGAGAAAAAAAAAAAAAAAAAAAACTTTTTTACAGCTAAAAAAAGCTGAGGAACCACAGATATTTGAAAGAAAAGAAAAGCATTCCGATGCTTTAAATGATTTAAATGAACCCATTACAAAACTCGACATGAACTACATCATAAATTTCATGAAAGACTCTGCTCCAGGAGTCGACACATACCAATAGTTTTTATTAGAAACCTGCCAACCTCTGGAAGCGATCTTTTATTAAAAATTTATAATAAAATCTGGACTAATAATGTTTTTCCCCAAACATGGTTAAAATCTATTGTAATCCCTATCTTAAAAACCGGTAAGCCTAAATCAAACCCAGACTCACATAGGCCAATCTCAATTACATGCGCAATGGCTAAAATATTGGAAAAAATCATCAATGCGAGGTTAATGTGGTCCTTGGAAAAAAGAAATTTATTAATCCCTGAGCAAAATGGTTTTAGAAAACGTAGGTCAGCCGCAGATAACCTAGTGGACCTAGAATCGGAAATCCATGAATCTTTTGCCAATAAAGAAAACTGTTTAGCAGTTTTTTTTGACATCTCTAAAGCATATGATACTCTCTGGAGATACAAGATTATTAAAGTACTGGAGAGCTGGTCAATAAAAGGAAATATTCTAAATTTCATTTATAATTTCTTGGAAAGACGTTTTTTTGTAGTCCGAGCTAATGGAGCCTATTCGTCGGTTAAAATTCAAGAAAACGGTATACCACAAGGGTGTTCTCTTAGTGTAACATTTTTTTTGATTGCGATAAATGACATAATTGCAAACTGCAGTCCTACAATTAAGGCCAGACTCTATGCAGATGATCTAGTCATATATAGCCGAAGTCGAGACTTACGTTCACTCTATCTCTTAATACAGTCATTCTTATCACTTTTAGAAGATTGGTCAGAAAACTCAGGTCTTCAGTTTTCTATATCAAAAACCAAATACCTTTTGTTTTCTAAAAATAATAATATAGTCCCAAACAACCTTCAATTATTTGGACAACCCATTGCATTGGTTGAGGAAATAAATTTCTTGGGGATGATCTTCGACACAAAACTATCGTGGAATCGGCAGGTACAAAACCTCAAACTAAGATGTCAAAAAGATTTAAATCTAATGAGAACTGTATCATCTATACGATGGGGGGTCGACTGCTCGATGCTAATCAAAATATACAAATGCATAATTAGACCTAAGCTAGACTTCGGGGCTATTGCCTACAACTCTGCAAAAAATTATGTATTAAAGCAATTAGACATAATGCTGCTATGAGAAATGCAACTGGAGCGTTCTGCACAACTCCAACTAATAGTATCCACTGCGAGGCCGGAGAAACTAATTTACACTTACGTCGAAATTATTTAACACTATCTTATGCTGCAGCCACAGCCTCCTATCCCACTAAACCTGTCTATCGAAACATATTTGCAAACCGTTTCAGAAATACCTTTCTCCAACATCCATGATTAGACCCCCCATTCCACGAACAACTTAATACAATCCTAGAAAATCTTGATATTCCTCTTCCTAAAACTTATAATGAGTCATGTTTAGAATATTTCCCCCCCTGGAAGTATACTCCTGTTTATTGTGACACTAGTTTAACAAGGTATGATAAATCCAACATAAACCCAGCTAGTATTAGAAAAACTTTTCAAAGTGTACTGAATACATACCGGAGATACAAACATATCTACACTGATGCTTCTAAAGCACCAAACGGCGTTGAAGCGGCGTTTCTCTTCGAGGATGTTCAGGAATCTTTTCAACTCCCAATGTCAACCTCCGTTTTCTCTGGTGAATTTTACGCAATTTGGAAAGCGTTGGAATATATAAAGGACCATAATATCCATCGGGCATTAGTAATTACAGATTCTTTAAGTTCCATCTCCTCTATACAACAGTATCAACATTCACACCCACTTATTACTAAGATAAAAAATGAGTTGTTCACTGCCACAAATAACCATCATAGCAACATCAAATTCCTTTGGATACCATCACATATAGGCATCGTGAATAACGAAAAAGTAGACAAACTGGCAAAAGATGCAATATCAACACCAATCACTTTAACTGAGTACAGAACACCTTTATCGGATCTAAAACTTTTTTACAAAAACAGAGTAATATCCCACTGGAAAACCGAATGGAGCACTTCTACCTCATATCTAGCTGAGGTAAAAAAATCGGTCCAACCTTGGAAGTTCAACCCCACAAACCGATATCAACAAGTGATGTTATCTAGATTAAGACTAGGCCATACTTTCATCACACATGGTTATGTAATTTCAAGAACCCCTCAACCAAGATGTGAAATATGTAACATGAGGTTATCGGTTAAACATTTTTTACTCGAGTGTCCAGTACATCAAAACTTGAGAATACTCCATAACATCGGTGGTGATTTGAGCATAGTACTAGGAGACCAGTGCAATATAGACAATTTATGTTCTTACCTTAAAGCTATAAATATGTACCGTAAAATTTAATTCGTATAGTGTTTAAATTTTTTTTATCATGTATCAATTATTAATATTATGTAATATTCATGCTACTCGCTAATAACCCTTAGGGTTGATGCGATTCAATAAATAAAAAAAATAATTACAATGGACTTGTCTGTGTTACCAATTTTTCAGCTTCTTCATATGATAAATTATCCAACGGTTTCATTTCTTTGTCTGTATCATCATCATCATTTTCTTCTATATAGTTAGC
>OX638364.1:31298046-31430247 GCA_951812935.1 Hermaeophaga mercurialis
TGACAGTGTCCCAACAAATAGGTTATAGTGAAGTTTTTAAAAGTATTTATGTTCGTACTAAGAATATTTTTATCTTTTTGTTTATTGACGAAGAGATTATAGAGGGTTACATCAATCTTGTTTTTTTTTGTTTGTAATAAGACGTGAACTTAAGCGCATTTCTAGTGCAATAAGAATGGACGTCAGAGTGCATAGTAAATGTTGATTTAATTTTATGAACTTATAATAAAGTCACATATCCATATGTATAATGTAAGGAGGGGTATAAGTTTAAATTTTTTTTGAATTGCCTGTTTTTGTAAGCTAAAAACGTTTATGCACAGGTCGAATTTTCCCAAAGTATGACTGCATGTGACTCTGTACTAGAGAGACATATGATGTTTTAAGTACCTCTGTACTTAGACTGGTTCTTAAGCATCTCAGTACAAACCGCTGCAATGCTAGTCTTTTTACAAACCTTTTCAATATGAGGTTTCCAATTTAAAATCAAATGAACGCCTAGGAGACACACTGCCATTAATTAAGTTGCTCGCTTGTCTAAATTAACATTTATTTGTTGTGTTTGGATTCGTTCAACTTTAGATTATTAGTTAGTTAGTAGCAAAGTCAATTACATAAATTATGAAAAAATGAGGAATTCCATTATTTATCGGTAACAAATTAGAATTAATGTTGCCACAACTAAGTATTTGTGTTCTATTTGTTAGATAAGAAGAAAAAAATTATTGCTTATTTCGCATGGCATAAAACTCAATCTCTGTTGATACGCAACCGAAAGTCTTACTTAAGTCATACATGATTGCTTTAAAACTAAGTCTGTTATCTATATTTTCTGTTATTTTTCCAACAAGATTCATTAAAGCTTTAACTGTGGATTTGTTTTTTTGGAAACCAAATTGGTATTATTCTAGATATTTCAAGAGGATCAGGCCACATGCCTTCATTTAAGTATTTATTATAAAGAAATGTAAGGGGTTGTGTTAACAATTTTCACTGTTTAAATTGTAGTAGTACATGCATGGTGAATTTTTTATCGTAAGTATAGCTTTTCTAGCGTCACTCTCATTTATCAAAATTGGATTGTTTGTTATCAATAGTTATCAATACTATCAGCTATGGATGTAAAGAATAAATTATTTCAACCATTGAATCTCGTTTTTCTTATTTTTGATTTTTTAACAGGTATACATGTACATTACAAGAAGGTCTGTAAGAATATGTAAATTATGATTTATGAGACGATGGCAGTCTAGAGACCTAATAATATCAATATTTAGCTCAATTTCATTAAGGTTTTTACAAATTTATCAATATTACGTTTAGAAACAATACTTTTATATTCGTAATTTGATTCCTGAGTAGTGTCCGCTGTAAGCTCAAATTTAATAAATTGTGCCATATGGTCTGATAAATTAGGATCACTTGTGTCTGATATATATGAATTTTTACTTATATTAGAAATGATTTTATTTAATTTACTAACTTTATTTGTGGTAATTCGTGTAGGCACCTTAATACAGTAATACAACCCATATGATATTAAAAGGTTACAAATTCTTGTAGGTTTATCATTATTTTTATCTGTCAAATCAATATTAAAATATCCTAATATAATAATTTTTTTATATTTAAAATACAGATGATGAATAATTTTGATATAAATATCCATCACTCCATGACTTGATAATCTATACAAAGTTACTACTACTGTATTTGAGTTAATGGCATCACATCCACAAAATTCTGCATGCATCGGTACAATAAATTTATTAAAGTATAATGTCTTATATTTAATAGAATTTTTTTCATTATTTCTTACTAAGATATTTCTTGGCTTGATCCTGTTTATTGGCTGCTGTCTGCTGACATAGTAACCGTGTTTCTTTGTTATAGATGACACTTGCCAATGCTTTTCCAGAAACTGGTTGAGAAATTTTTTTTGCAGGAATTTGGGAATAATTGATGTTTTCTTCAGGGATATTTTTATTATTATCACTTTTGCCAGCGTCAGGCAGTTTATAAATGTAGAGGATAAATCTAGAGATAGTCTAATACTTTGAGGTTCAGATGACGAGGTACCAGGATTTACAGACAGATTTTCTTCATCTGTCAAATCTTTTCTGTAAAAATTAGATATTGTCTCCGAATTATTACCATTCACTTCAATTAAAATATTATTTGAGATTGATTTGGAAAAATCATTGTTGCCCAGATTGATGATATCATTACAGACTCGACCCGTTTCAGCAAGTAATGCTGCCTTTGATCCGTCTTATGAATTGATTAGATGCTAAATTTGAAATAGTAAGTTTCGTATTTTGAGAAAAAATAATTCTTTTCTTTATTAGGATTTGATATCACCATCTTAGCTGTAATATTTTATTGTCAGCAATTATTGGTTGATCTAAATTCAAGTTTTTAAATTGGTTAAGGAAATATTTAATCATCTCATCTTGTTATTTTAAAATAGAGTCTTTTTGATTAATAGTATTTTCTATTTATTTAATTATAGAATCTTGCTGTTTAATTATTTCTACATAATAATTATCTAGTTTACGGTATTCCATCATCGTATTTTGGTTGATTCCTTTTATTCGTAATTAAATATTTTTCAAATCTTTTTGGATTAGAAACATCAATTGTTTCACGATAGATGCAAGTGTTATTGTCCTAGAATCCTAGAAATATTGCAACATAAGGAAAGAGTAGAGAGGAAGAAAAACTGAGGAACTCGTTATATTCACGATGTAGTAACTCTCAACGTGTCTATAAAAGAATTTCCAATAGAAAAAATAATATTAATAATAATAATAATAACAATAAAAATAATAATAATAATGATCATAATAATAATAATTCAGCTCAAAATGAAGCAATAAAGTCTGTCTCTAATACAAAATGACGAAGAGCGACAACGTTTGACAAAAACTACATCTATAAATTAGGATATATCCATCTTTTATTATGAATCAATTAAATTCATTAAGACAAGGGCTGTTTTGAGTACCAGATTTTGACAGTTTCGAAAATAAGTTAGTTTCAGCAAACCATGGTTATCCAAAATAAAAGCAAAACTTAATTTAAAATTTGACGTTTCTCGGTTTAAAGAAAAATGTATCATGATGTCGTTCAAAATTTGACGTGTCTAGGCGTTTTTTGCCAAAACCTTGCCTAATGTAGATTGTTTGAAGTTTCCAACTCAAATACTCACACTGTACATACTAAATGTTATTATGTAGTCTTAAGTGTTGCCGTTTTTATTTATTGTAATTTTTTATTGTGCTTTTTTTATTCGTACATTTTTTATTGTACTTTACTTTTTCTCTTTTCACTTTATTTCATATTTTATTAGAATATGATTTGATTTGTATGGTTTTTAAATAATTTTATATGAAAATGGTTTAATAAAAATAAATAACATGTTTTTTCTCATAGTCATTAAAAATAATATTTGATTGATTAACTAGTTCCCTAACTTTCAAGTTGGATCTCTTCTAAGAATTTTCATGTCGCTTGATTCCATAAATTCCTTCATTCTTAATTTGTAATCATTTGTGTTTAAAATGACTATTGCACCACCTTTATTTGATTTAATTAGAGCTTATTTTCAGCAACTTTTTTAAAATTGTTTTTAAACTAAAATGTGATTTTTTATTTTTTGTTAATTTTGACTGGTTTTATATTTTTAATAAGGTCACAAATTTGTAGTTTTTCGTATCAAAATTATTTAACTGTAGTTTCGAACTCTTTCAGAATCAGTTGCTAAAATTTTTGATGGGATATATGTATAAGTTCTAATTTCGAATGTGTTTTATAAATTTATGAAATATAGAAATTACGTCATTGTGGTCAATTATTAGATTGTAGTTGCAAGAAATGTTTATTTTTATTGCTTCTGGATATGTAAAACTGGATAAATAATAATAAAATTATCAAAATTGATGACCGAGATGATAATTGTTACATATATAACAATTCAACAGGCAGAAGTGGCTGATTTGCTGTAGTATTTTTGCACAGCCAATACCTTGTATCTGACGTTATTAGCAATCCAAGAGTAAATTTGTATATATCACTTTACCTATCCTTTCTAGAGTTATTCTGATATTTAACAAACAGACTGCTGGGAATATTTCTTTGTAAGAAATATGGTTTTGGAACGTAGATAATATTTTATTTTCTAGTAATAGAGCGACTCGGGGGATTTCCTATCACAGCTAAATAGCAAGTTGAGGTTAGCTTTTTCATTTAAAATATTGTTATTTTAACAAGTATTCATTACATTTTTTTTTATTTTAAACACATTTCTTCTTTTCTTCTTTAAACAGAGTGTGTAGTTTTTGATCAATGATCGAATATATCACCGAATCGTTGAAGTGTCATCTGTGAAAATTGAAGTTAATTAAGATTAATTTTCAAAATTAAGCATGAAGAGTACTGGACCTGATGTCATACCTTTTGAGACATCTCATCTAATTTCTGAAATTACGATTTTAAAACTTTAATGAAGAGCCTCTTCTTTACTAATAAATATTAATTAATTTTCCAAACTTACAATTATGTAAAAACAAAAAATAAGAAATAATGATTATATTACAATGAATACAAAAAACTTTTTTAAAAATGAAGACAATATATTTCAAATTGATGCTCTTATGTTTTAGAAATCAGTTTTTGAACTAATTCAAACTTTACAATATTGAGATAATGAAAAACGTTTCGATTAAACTTTCTTTATAAAAATTATTTATTGTTTAAAAAATATACATTTATTTTTATTTGTCTCATCCACATAATATCTATGTTGTATTGAATTCCCTTTTAAAACTAATGTCTTTATTAAAAGGATTTTTTTAATCTCCAGCAATATAACAATTTGCATTTTTCTCCCAACGATTTTCCATCAAGCGAAAAACAACAAGCCGATCGTAATCGCTAAGGATTCCATCGGTGGCAGAATTAGTAAACATAGTGAAGATGTCAGGGGCTAACAGAAAGATTGTAAAGTCAAATGTGAACTGTAAATCTCGACTTCCCGCCCTTTCGCTTTATTTGACATCATAGAAAATTAAATTCCTACCGAGCCGACAACGGGGTTGCGGCTATTATTGAAATAGATACTTTGTCAGAATTTAGTGCTTTAGTTTTCCACGTCGATGTCGGTGGCGGACATATGGCGCCAGTGGGAGGATATTACAATTCTTGCACTAATGACATTAAAGGGAAAATGATTCGTAATACATATAAGTAACATGTACCTTGAATTTGATTAGCATACTAGACACCTAGAAATAATGTAGAATGTAAATGTACTCTAGAATAATTAATCATTTTATTATTTATTTTTTATTAAATTTTATAAAACTATTTTTTAGTAAATACATACACATAATTTGGATATTTTATGTGGATGCTATAATTAATTTTAAGTCAGCCAATCATACTTTTGATATGGGGGCAAAGTTTTTTGAAATTGAAGAGCGGAAAATTAGAAGTAAAAACATTATATTATATAATTTACCGGAACCAAATTCCTCTAATATTCAGCATAGAATTGAACGCGGTACTATTTAGGTTAAAGAAACTTTGTTTATCCATGCAGTTCCTAAGATCATCAAAAAGGTTCTAAAAAAAACGTGTAAAGTGTGATAATTCCGTGACACTTAACAAATTAAACATTTATTACCAAAATGTCAATGGAATGACGACAAAGTTAACTGCTTTTAGGTAAAATGTTATTTATTGTGATTATGATGTTATAACTTTAACGAAAATTTCTCTTGGGATGAACTTGGTCTTGATAATTTTGCAATACAGGAAGGATAAATGTAAAATTACAAGTAATAAATCGAGAGACGGCGGAGTACTTATTATCATTCGTGATACTTTTCAATCTAGTTGTATCTTGCACAACGACAAATCGATTGAACATCTTTTTCTGGAGTTTACTGTTAAAATGTTCACTTTATCATTGGTTGTGTATACATTCCTTCTGCTTCATCAATAAATGTCTATGAAGTTTACTGTGAAACATTTAATAATATAGTCGATACATTCCCTCAACGCAAGATATTTATGGTTGATGATTACAACATTCCTGGAGTCGACTGGTTGAATAGCTTTATATAGATTATTTCAGAGCTATAATATTATTCATGTCTAGTAAGTTAGCGTCCTATGTGTATGAATAATAGATTAGGAATATCGGGGTGAGAACAATAAGCAAAACATCAAATACTCTTTCAAATAGGCCGACGTTTCCAAGCCTATTTGCTACTTTTTCAAGGTTGTAAAAACACAAGTAGAGGGTATTGGCGGGAGCTACGGGAGCAGCGATAAGAACCTAGCGGGAGCTACAGGAGCAGCGATAAGAACCTGGTATGTGCTACGGGAGTAGCGATAAAAACCTAGCGGGTGCTACGGGAGCAGCGATAAGAAACTCACAAGTCTTAACAAGTTAATTTCAGAAATTCCTTTACGGAGCATCACCCTGTATAAATTTAATATCATATCATTTGAGATAATATAACCGGTGATAACATATATTAGAGGAAACACAATTATTTCCCGTAAAATTTTGTTACTATATATTTATCATCAAAGCAAACTTTTTTCTGCAAATATCTTCCGTTTGTGATGGGGGAGCTACGGGGGGAGCAGCAACGGGTGCACTTCCGGAGGGTCACTGATAAGAAACCGACAAGTCTTAACAAGTTAATTTCAGAAATTCCTTTACGGAACATCATCCTGTACAAATTTCATTTTAATTTGCAAACAGTGCTAAAATTGCATATAGGATTTTCCATAATACCATATCTTTCCTATAAATTTATGACCAATAGGACTAATTATTTTTTCGATTGTTGCATAAATGATCATGTATTCCCCAGTACAAGTTTCTAATATTTGAGAAAACTATATTTATTTAATATTATATAATTTTGAGATAATATAACAGAGTTCCAATACAGGTATAGGGAATTCAATGTTATCCACCTCCGCCAAAAAAAAATCAGTGTCTAAATGTTAAGAGATACGGACATAGGCGTGTCGGCAGGAGGGGTATGAAGTGTGGGAACGTTGCCATAAGGGCATTAGCGTTTAACTTCGTTATTATTGGCCCAATTAAATTGCGCAAAAGACAGGTAGATGTCAAATTGCATGCGCAATTATCCTAAACATAAACCCCGCCCTGTCATTTGTCAACGCTATCAACGTCAACTATCAACGTCAAGTTCTTCTTTTTTGACCCTCTCAGGAGGCGGTCCTTGACATAGTCGTTGAGCAGGTACCTTACTTTTTATGTCAACATCAAAATGTCTGAATAGAGATATGGACATAGGCGTGTCGGCGGGAGGGGTATGAACGTTGCCATAAGGGCATTAGCGTTTAACTTCGTTATTATTGGCCCAATTAAATTGCGGAAAAGACGGGTATGATCTAGACATGACGTAGATGTACAAAACATATTGTAAAAGTAACGTAGATGTCAAATTGCATGCGCAATCAAACGAAACATAACAATCAAACGAAACATAAGCCCCGACCTCTCAACGTCAGCTGTCAACATCAAGTTCTTCTTTTTCTCGTTCTTCTTTTTTGGCCCTCTCACGAGACGGACCTTGATGCACACTTTTTCGTGACGTTCCCATTTTTTAATACGCGACGTTCACAATTTAAGCGATGTTCCCCAATTTTTGATTTAGGCAAAAATAGGGTTTCAATTTTAATGAAAAAAAGTACTTACAGAACAGAAGATGCTAAACACATACACATAAACACATGAAAAACCAAGTTACTAAAACAAACCGCCGAGAAAAAAAAGCGCGAGAAACTGCTGGACACATCCACACTAGATGAATTAAATGCTAATATAAAGAGACTTTTAGATATTAAAGATTACAAAAGCCTCTTATGTCTCTCTGTACTATACATAAAAAAATATTTAAATGAATAAAAGAAAAAAGGCAGCTTTATACATGTTGCCATATTTTGCATAAAATTCATAGAAACGAAAGTTTCACATAATATCAAAGCATGATAAAGATAAACAAAATATTTTATTTACCGGATAATGTGGCAACAGATTCGCGCTGGTTATCAGAGTAGCAAACCGATGTTTATCAAGACATTTTAAAGAATTATTACATACAAGTCGTATACGAGAAGACAGCTGATATTTATACATGTTGCCATATTTTGCATAAAATTCATAGAAACGAAAGTTTTACATAATATTAAAGCATTATAAAGATAAACAAAATACTTTATTTACCAGATAATGTGTAATCATACATAATTGCAGCACCCACACATAAAACAATTTTTCTAATACTTTTTTTGTAAAATTAGAAGGTGGTTTGGCATTTTTTTGAGACAAAGGTCCAATGGCGGGTTTTTCAAAATGTAAAGTAAACGTCTTAACTAATAATAAAAAACCTCACTTGTATAAACAAAAATGTCGCGAGGGAAATATCTCTTGAGGCCGAAACGTCATGTGACGTCGAAATGACATTCTAATTTAATGTAAAAATCGTGTTTGTAACGTTTTTAACATTAAAACACCGGAAAAATGACATAACATCACAAAAATGACATTTCGTTTTAATGTTCTAATTTAACATAAAAGCATATTTGTAACGTTTTTCTTTAATGAATAAATATTTTTGAAATGAGGTTCCTTTACGAGTGGAGGTTATAAAAACCCTGTAACATTAAATCGAAAGATTTTTGAATTATATAATTACAAAGCTCTTATATGCATAAAATCACAACCATATTTCATAAATTAATAACTAAACTGAAACACTATAACGAAAAAACCTCACTTGTACAAACAATAATATCACGTGGTGTGAAAACATCTCGGCGAAAAACGTTTTTTTAATAAATAAAATTTCTAATAAAGTATTTTTGTTCAAAAAAAAATTACTTCAAAAGAACATCTAATTATTAGAAGAATTACATGGAAAAACATGCAATGTGTTGCCAAATCATGATTTGTTTTATAAAACCAGAATTTGTTCTTTGTAATCACGAACGAGATAACTTATATTTCGAAAGTTTTTGATATATAAAAGATGTAAACTTTCATTTTAAATAATACATTAAAAACGTACCACCAGATGAAGAAAACTTTATTATGTCGAAGGTGTTTTGGTACGCTGTAAAACGTGATAGAAAAAATAGGTACCTTATCAAAAATTGTATTTATTAAAAGAGGGGTAAAAGCGATGTAACAACTTAAACAATAAACTTTTCCAATAAAGTTCATTTTTTCAGGAATTGAAAATGACTAAAAAGAATTTAGATGCATTCTTAATTATCGCCGCTCACACCAAATAATAAAACAATAAAACATAATTATCAGCAGTTTTAAGTAATAAAAATTAACTTCCAAGTATTTTTAACAGTAAAATCTAATCAAGTAAAAATATATTTTCTTTTTTTGTTAATAATCGCTTGATAAATACCTTTATTTAAAAATAATAAATCGATCAGCATTTCTTAATTGATTGTATGAAAAGATACTTCTAGTTAACTATCGTTTTTTAGTTTGCAGATTTTTAAAAAGATGTTTAAATGATTAATAGAAAAATAGACAGCTTTATACATGTTGCCATATTTTGCATAAAATTCATAGAAACGAAAGGTTTACATGATAACAAAGCACTTTATTTACCGAATAATGTGGCAACACATTCCCATAGTGTGAAGCACGAGTAACAAACCACTGTTTATCAAAACTTTTCAAATAAAATATTTTTGTAGAAAAAAAATCATACATAATTCCAGCACCCACATATAAAACAGGTCTAATGATGGTTTTTTTCAAAAATATAAAGTAAACGTCTTAACCTATGACAAAAAAACCTCATTTGTATAAACAAAAATATCGCTCGGAGAAACATCTCTTGAGGGCAAAACGCCGCTAAAATTTTCTATTTTTGATCTGATATAATTTTCTATTTTTTAGAAATTTTCTATTTTTTAGAGGAGATGTAATTTTCTATTTTTAGATATGATGTAATTTTCCATTTTTAGACGTGATGTAATTTTGTATTTTTAGATATGATGTAATTTTCTATTTTTAGGCATGATGTAATATTCTATTTTTGATATGATGTAATTTTCTATTTTTAGGCGTGATGTAAGTTTATATTTTTAGATATGATGTAATTTTCTATTTTTAGATATTACGAAATTGTCCATTTTTAGACGTGATGTAATATTCTATTTTTGATATGATGTAATTTTCTATTTTTAGATATTACGAAATTGTCTATTTTTAGATATGATGTAATTTTCTATTTTTAGATATTACGTAAAATTCTATTTTTAGAAATGAGGTAAGTGTTAATCAGGGTATAAAAGAGATATTTTGTCTGCATTAAATGTTGGAATATCGAATGAAGCAATGAAGCTTATGAAAAATTGCTATTGTGGAAAGCAAACGAATTTAATATAATAGAAGAGAAAATCTGCAGTGTTTGTCAAAATCGTTTAAGTTATAAAACTATATTTAAAAAAAGTTGTAGGTGTAAAAAAGTTTGAAATGCCACCTGATTTTTCATCACTCTATATCAAATATTTTTGTTCTCAGCTCTAGCATTAAAAAAGTGTGCTTAGAAGGAGAAGAAAGAGAAAAGAGGAACTTGACGTTGACACAAAAAGTAAGGTTAGAAGGGTTACCTGCTCAACGATTATGTCAAGCTCCACCTCACGAGAGGAAGAAAAAAGAAGAACGAGAAAAAGAAGAACATGACGGTGACAGTGTTAACAAATGACAGGGTTGGGCTTTATGTTTGGGATGATTGAACATGCAATTTGACATCTACGCTACTTTTATAATATGTCTTGTATATCTAGTCTAAATCATACCCATCTTTTCCACAATTTAATTGAACCAATAATAACGAAGTCAAATGTTAATGCCCTTCTGGCAAAGTTCATACCCCTCCCAACGACACGCCTATGTCCATATCCCTATTAAGATATTTTGATGTTGACACAAAAAGTAAGGTTAGAAGGAGTACTTGCTCAACGATTATTTCAAGGTCCGCCTCACGAGAGGACCAAAAAAGAAGAACGAGAAAGAGAAGAACTTGACGTTGACTATGTTGACAAATGTTATGGCGCGGATTATGTTTCGGATGACTGGTCTAGTCAATGCGCATGCAATTTGACATCCACCTGTCTTTTCGGCAACTTAATTGAACTAACAATAACGAAGTTACTAATACTAACCTAACATAACTTAAGATCTCTCTCTAACCGTGTAGATTTCTCCCTACTATACCGACGCTCGCCAGAGCGCTCCAATGTCCAAATCAAAGAAAAGGATTTTCTTTACATCCCTCCTCCTGAAGGAGAAAATATTTACAGAATATTTTTGTTATTATTATTTTTTTTCAGCTTTCATTTTTTTGTCCTATCTTCTCCTTCTTCTTCTTCGTCAAACGTCGGTACTGGAGTTAGTTTGCAGATATGAAAAAGGTTCGACTCTGATTTTCTGTGCCCGGTACTGACTCGGTAAATTGAGTCTGAAAATTTTTCTATGACTTTATAAGGCCCAATTCTTAATTCGTCAAGTTTTTTCCTGTTCAATTTGTTTCCGTTCTCTACAAAAACTTCGTCTCCGACATAGAAATTGAGATGTTTACGGCCTTGATCATAGAACCGTTTGTTGTAGTTGTGATTCTTAATCGTGTTTTTTAAGGCGATTTTTCTGTCTTGAATCCAGTCTTGTTTGGATTTCTTTTCCATTAGTTCGGTTGGCAACATTGTAGCGTTTGTCCCATACATTAAGTATGAGGGTGCATATTTTGTGACCGTAAGCACTGTGTGTTGTATTTTCGTACACCCTCTTGAGCTATAGTAGTCCAGTCTGTCATTTTTTTGTTTTCGTTTATCTTATCTTGGTCTGAGAGAACCGTGTCAATTTCAATTTCTCCCATTTTCGTAACATTTTCAGTTAGTTTTATAAAATCAGTTGCACTTTGGGTTTTTGAATTAAGGATAAACGCATAACTTGTGAAGTGATCTACTAGCAGGTGCATGTACTTTTTCGTGGATCGGGAACCTCCAAAGCCGCCAATTGTATCTATTGACATGATCTCGAACGGTTTCGTAGCTGATTTTTTTCGACTTCTTGTTTTATTTTTAATGCACACTGTGCAGTTTTTGCACACGTTTCTTATATTTTTAGTCAAATTCTTGGCTGTGTAGAATGGTCCGAACATTCTTTGTATTTGGTCTATTCCTATGTGGCATAAATTTTCATGTACATCTCTCACGAGTTTTACACTGAAATCTTCAGTTAGAATTATCTTTTCTCTTTTCCGGATTTGTCTGTAATAAATGCAATCTTTGACAATGAATTTTCCTTGACTTTTCTGCACATCTTCATTTTTCTTTTGATCTTCCAAGATATCTTTTAGTTTTATTAAATTAACAATTTTCAGTTTTTCTTCCAGGTTTTCTTCTGGTGCTAACACTGGGTCAGTCAGCTTCCAAATTGTATTTACCTGGAGAATACTTAACCTCGAAATCGTATTGTGACAGATAGTATGTCAAGTCTCCAAGTTCTTGGTCGGTTCTTGTTTTTATGTTCATATTCTCCAGTGGTTTGTGGTCCGAAATGACTGTGAATTTTCTGCCTATCAATTTATATTGCCAGTATTTTACGCATTCTTTTATAGCTAAGCATTCTAAATAAATTGCCTTTTTTCTCTTTTGTACTTCATTTAATTTTTTTGAGAAATATGCTACCGATTTTTCGATACCGTCCAGTTGTGGTTGTTTTAGTATTCCAGCCACACCTAGCAAACTTACATCGGTGTATATATTAATTGGTAGATTGGGGTCAAAAATGGCCAATACTGGTTGTGTATATAATACACTTTTCAATTTTTCAAATGATCTCTGACATTCTTCAGTACAATTAAATGATTGATTCTTCCTCAGGAGTTTGTGCAAAGGATCCAATATTATTGCTATGCGAGGCACATTTTTATGGTAAAAGTTTATTTTACCCAGAAGTTGTCTGACGTTCTATTGTGTTTTTGGCACAGGAAAGTTCTTTATTGAGGTCAAATTATCATTTAGTGATCTCACAGAATTATTTTGAATTATGTGTCCTAAATATTTTATTGAATCAGTTGCGAACTTGCACTTTACAAATTTTAGTCTGAAGCCTTCTGTTCTAATTGCTTGAAACAACATATCTAGATGCTGTATATGCTCTGAAAATGTTTTTGAAAAGATTAGGATGTCATCAATATAACTTACAGCAAAGTCCGTAAGTCTGTACTTTCTTAATATGTTGCTCATGATCCTTTGGAATATGGCTGGAGATGTTTTCAGACCGAATGGTAAACAAGTCCACTGGAAATGTCCCTCTTGAGTAATAAAAGCTGTTTTATGTCTATCTGCAACTCGTAAGGGTATTGACCAAAACGCTGAGTTTATGTCCAGAGTTGTGTAAAATTTACAGTCTCTTGTTTTTTCCACCAAATCCTCAATGAGTGGAAAAGGCTGTGATTGAGGTATCACTAATTTATTTAGATCTCTAAAATCAATGCACAGTCTTGACTTTCTATTTTCGTCTCTTCTTCTATGAGCTTTTTGTCCAGTAGCTTGGTAATTTGTTGCTCAATTTCTCTTCGGTCTTCGATTGTGCAACGATATGCCCTTTTACTGCAATATTTTTCCTCTAATAAATCAATATGCGCTTCATAATTTGAAATTGTACCGATGTTATATTTATCCTTAGCGAAAACTGACTTCTTTTTGTTTATTAAATCATCTATTTTTGATTTTTGGTGGTAGTTTAAGTGATTTATTTGAATGTTGAAATTTTTTATTTCAATATTTTCATTAAAATTGATTAAATATTTATGCATAGCAGCATCTTGGATGATTTTATCATTTTCAGGTTTTTTTATTGTCGCTGAATTGAGTTTTTCATTCTTTAGCTTTTTGTTTTCTTCAAAAGTGAATTTTTCATTATAGTTTTTTGAGATTATTTTTGTTGAAATTTTTTGACTTATATTTAAATTTTCATCTTGGATTAAAGAAAAATTTTTGATGCAATCCAGTCCAATCAGAAAATCATAGTCAAAGTTTTCTTTGTCTATTACAAAGACATTAATTTCTCTGTCTATATTGAAGATTTTGGCGTTCAAAGTTACTATGCCATTTGATTGTGTTACACCATTGATCGTTTTTAAGTTTGGGCTGTTTGAATTAGTATTATTGTGGTAATTTGTCTTTAATAATCTGGAGTTTATCAGGGATATATTTGAGCCTGAATCGTAGACTCCTAGTACATTAAGTTTTCCATTTAATACTAATCCAACTTTGATCAATGGTGGCACTACAAGTGTTTTTGATTTTCACTTTGTAATTCTAATTCCAATTCAGAGTTGTTTACAACTTTGATCAGGCTTTCTTTATCATTTTTTTTTATGTTTTTGGTTGAACCAGCATGAGTCTTCAGAATGGCGTCTATTTTTCTTTCCCAACCCTTTACATATTTTACAAGTTTTGTTTTTTTCTAATTTTTCTTTTGGTGTTATGGGACAAATTTTGCTTTTTTCGACATTTTTGGTTCCAACCAAGTGTTCCAAATTTTTAATTTCATTGAATAGATCTTTTGATTCTTTTACATTTGTTTTATCGATTTTATTCGTTATAAAGTCTGGTAACCCTACTGTATATACTTTATGCTTGATTTATTATTTTCTTGTGAGAGGCACAATTTTTATCAAATACTGATTGAAATCTACATCAGGTATCTTTAAGTGCTCATACGCATACTTACAGTTTGTGCATATCTTCACATTTGAGATGCATTTGTTACTTTTGTGCTTTTCAATACATTCTGGACATACTGGTCCACTTACTGTACATTTTTCGGCCTTATGACTGTAACCCTAGCAATTAAAACGTCGTAATACACTAATAAACCCTTTTAGGTTAACTAGTGGTGTGCCTCTGGCAGAATTTCCAAAATTATATTGATACGCTGTTTATTTCTAGGAGTTTATATTTTCACTATTTTTATATTACCGATTACTTGATCCTCAGTAAAATTCTGTTGTCTGATTTTATTTAGGAATTAATCTTCCTGCAATATCTTAATTTTTAATACAAACGTCAATATTTTCGGGTTAATACTTTTTGGACACTCTATCTGATAATTACCAGCCAGTTAATCAATTACCATATTTTTAAATTTTTTAGGAAATGTCTATTCATTCACTGAATAAGAATAAGACCTTGGCCGACTGGTTTAATTTTTGTGATTCCAACAGCGATATCTGCTGGTTTAATCTTGTCATTTCTAAATTTCTGTTTCTTTGCTATATGGGCCCTGCTTTTTTGGTCTGATTATTAATGGTGGTTCGCCGTTTTTCACAGCTTGTAAATATAACATCTTTCCCCCGAAAATTTTCAATAGACTGCACATTGGCCAATATTTGCTGAGTTATTTAACTAATTGGAATGTTCTTTCCTCCATATCTTAAATTTTCCTGCTTACATATTTTTTTTCTTCTACTCGCATAACACTATCGTTGCAAAATCAAAAAGCATTTGAGGAGAGAGATGAATTTAACTACTGTATCTTTTAATTTAATACACTGAGTTTGAAATTTGTTACAAAACATTTACAATTTATTGACTTAGACTTTGAATTGAATGAAATTGTAGCTAAATTGAGCATACTGACTTGGACTCTCCATGATAACTTATGCGTTTCTTTATCTTCTTTTTATTGATTTTCTCTTTGAGAATTATTTTATTATAGATATCCTTCTTCCTTTTCTTTCTTAAAATTTCTGCTAATTATTTTTATTTTTTTATATTTGCTGAACGAATTTAAATACGTGACAAAAATGTGTAAAGGGAATGAGAAAAAATAAAGTATAATTTGAAGTACACTAGGACACTTTAAGAAAAATAACATCTAGAAGCATGTCTACATTAAAAGTCTACATGCGCAGCTCAAAGTGGCAAAGAAAATAGGGGCGGCGCTTAATAGCAGACCAGAGGGGACAAGAGAACGTGTCCATTGGGATGACTGAACATCTGCTTTCAATAGCCGTATTCGTACTGAAATCACCATAATCACAAAGATTCTGGTGCAGTTTTAGCTAATGTGAAATCACTCTTCAAATGGAGCATTCAAAATGCGTTGAAGAAAAATGCCTGTCAAAGTAAACGCTGTCTTTGGAGATGATTTTGAGATAGTGAAGAGAGATAGCCTACAAATAGAACATAAATATTTTAGTACATTAAACCCACCTATCTATAAGGACACCAGCTTGGAAGAATAGTTTTATAATAAGATTTTCGTCCCAATTTTGACAGATCTTGAGGAATTGCAGGAGCGAGATAGTGGATGGGCGCTTTAAAAATTGTAAATTTAGGGATTAATATAATCAAGTTTACCCCTCATCTAGGATCTTCATTAATTGAACTTCCACTTCTAATAAGAAATAAACAAGCTTGCGTTAATTTAAAATAAACGTCAAGCTTGCTTTCTGTGCGCAGTAACCTCGACGTTGTTTCCGATTTGTTCAGGTAAAAATGTTATTCGACTTTCACCATATCCCCATTACTCGGAGGTGTTGAAATTCAAAGAGGTTCAATTCCCGATGACTACTCGACAAATCTTGTATGTTTAAAAGCAAAACAATATATCCTTAGTGTCCACATTCTTCAAAAACAAAAATCTACCAATGTATCTGAAAAAGAATAAGAAAGACAAACACATTAGCTTGTTAATGGTGCAGGATCACTATCATGAAGATGCTGAAGCCCCCGTTAGATATCATTACATCAGAATCAAGAGTCTATCCAGATTTCTTTCTAAACAACTGAGTCATCATAAAGGGCAAAAATTCTTCTGAGATCGATATCTACAATATTTTGTAACGGAAGATAAGCTTGATATTGATGATTGTAAAAAAATAAATGAAACAGTCATTAAAATTCCTGAGCCTAATAAAACATTTTAATATTCAAGAATTATAAGAATATAGAGAAGGTGATCTAGAAAGTAAACTGAAACCTGCTAATAATAAGAAAAAACCTCAGCATCACGTTCCAGTAACAGTAGGGTATTACTTTAAATGCTCTTATGATGATAGCCTTTTGTGTTTTCAGTTGTCTGAAGATAAGACGCTTGTATTTTGGTGTCCTTAAGATATCGATATGACATGAGCTCAAAAAGTTCAATTTCAATCAGCAATTCACTGTCATATTTGCGAAAAACCTTTTACACCCGAAGATAAAAAAGTTAAAGACCATAATCACCTACTCTCACTCAATGACTATAGAGGCGCTGTACATGAATCCTGCAAAATTAATCATAAAGACTCCCAAACAGTTACTGTTGTTTTTCATAACTTATCCGGTTATGACGCCCATTTCATTATTACTGAAATTGCGACTAGTATCAAGAAGACTATAGATTTGTTACCAACTCGTAAGGAGAAGTACAACACACATAGATGGTACTTCAATTCAATTCAGCTTTATTGAAAGTTTTCGATCAATGGCTTTTTCTCTAGACAAATTAGCATCTTACTTAACAAATTTCTTTAACTTAAAGTCTTAATTCAAAACTGGACATGCTTCTTGCTGACGTCTTTGAGATAAATAAACTTGATCATGGCCACTACTTTACATTGCCGGGTTACACATAGGATGTTAAGTTTAACATACAAAGCAGGAGCTAGAGCTATCTACTGTCCTCGACATGTTTCTTTTCGTTGAGCGAGGCATCGGAGGAGGTGTGAATTAAGTATGTAGTAAGAGACGAGTTGAAACCAAAAACCCATATGTTAACAACTACAATCCCTCCAAAGGTATTTTTAATGTATTTTAACGTAAATAGTGAGGTATTAATTATGAAATTCATTACATTTTTTATTTCAGTACGGTTGGGCGATGAGTCAGTACTTTCCTTATGGGTTGACATCAATATCGATGGTTTATCTGTCCCAGAGTATGTTGGTAAACGATATATTCTAAAAGACGATTTGGAAAATCCCTATCATCTTCGTGATAAATGCAAAGACTTTCCGTTCTGTCCTGAACATATTAATTCGATAACTGCTAGCCTCTTAAGACTGCCAGGGAGCTCAAAAAATTGATGGCAACCCTCCACGATAAGACTAAGTATATATACAGTACAGGGGGGCCCTGAAGCAGGCGCTAGCCTATGGGTTGATACTGAAAAATATTCATAGTGTCCTTAAACTTAAGCAATCGCCTTGGTTGAAGTACTACATCAATCTGAATACAGATTTGCGGAAGAAGGCCAAGACCGAGTTTTAGTAGAATTTGTTCAAACTGATGAATATTGAAAGTTTTGGTGCGTATTTTTGTTTTACAATTTTATTCACAATAATTAAACATTTTCTTTTTATTACAGGTAAAACAATGGAAAATGGCCAAAAAAAGGGTTAATATGTCTGCTACAGAATGAAAAGAACGATGTGGAGCCGAGTCATACAACGCTAAACCTGAATTTGAGTCCTGCACTATCTTCAATGACAACCTGGAAGCTGTAGAACTAAATAAATTGAAGATTTATTTAAATAAACCTATTTACATCGGTGAATCTATTCTGGATTTGGCGAAGGCTTCCATCTACGATTTTCACTATAGCTACATGCAGAATCAATTTGAAGATTGTTCTGTTCTCTATACTGACACCGATTCCGCCATCTATGAAATCAAGGATCAAAATTCAAGCGTTATTCTAAACCAGAGTCTATAGACCAAACAATATTTATGGTATTCCTCAGGTGAATAACAAAGTGTTCGGAAAGATGAAGTATGAAAACAATAGAGTGTCAATGACTGACTTTATATGGCTCCGATGAAAAGTATATTCAATTTGTGTATTGACAACGGAGGATGATATAAACAAGCAATCATCAGGACAACTAAAAAATTTTTTTTTTTTTGTTAACATAAATAAAAATTAAAAATAGAGAATTGATGTACTTACAAAAATTATGTAAAACTTGACGACAAGGTTAGCTATGAAATTCTTTTTTTAAAATCATTTCTAACAGTAAAATATAAATTAACTTAAAAGACAACAATGGACGTATAACTGTAACATTTTAAAAGGTTTTTAAGGCCCAGGCCTGAAAGTTGTCTTTATTAAAGACAACATGTACTTGAACAACATGGGATTAAATATCATTAAAAAATTTTTTGAAATTAACCATGCGGTTTTAACAAAATTTGAACTAAAGTGAGGTTAAGGTTTGTAAGAGGAAAAAGAGAGGGGGCCAAGATATTAGAAAGGAAGAAATGATATATGATACAGCCAAAGGTTGAAGGTTGGACGGGAAAGAAGAATATGTTGATAGGTGACTAAGATGACGGGAGTTGAAAAATTGGATGGAATGGAGTGACTACTTATCACACACTTACAAGCTTTTAAACAATGGAATGAATTTATTAATGTTTAAGTGAATTTGGGTATTTACGCAGGAGGAGGAAGGTTTATTTATTTCACGAAGGATTTCAAGGTCTTCGAGAAGATCAAGTTTAAAGTTACAATTAAAGATATTGTGTAAAATTTGGACGTTTTCAGAGGGGTTGAAATTATGATTATTAAATTTTAGATGATGTCCAAAAGTGGACTTATCGGGGTATCTGATGTGTTCTTTGATGCGAATGTCGAGTTTTCGTGCAGTTTTTCCAATATAAGTTGAGTTACAATCAGCACACGATAGTTTATAAATACCACTTTTGTCAAGAATAGGAAGGGGGTCTTTAGTGTGACTAAATATAGATTTGATGGAAAGGTTATTTCTGAATGAGATCCTGATGTTGTCTGAATTTCGGAAAACTTTGATTGTATTGTACGAAAGCGCTCGACTTTTTGACTTGAGAAAGATATAAATTTCTTTAACTCTAATCTTCATTAAAGAATCTTTACACACTTATAATACAAATTTGGCTTTTTCTTTCACCACATAGTGTGTACGCACCAACACGTAACTTTTGTTACTCTTCATTTTCTTTTAGTTTTTTCTTTGTATGACATTCTTAACTCCTTGTGTGTAGTCAAGGTTTCAACTCTGAATAATTAACAAAATTTCAAATTATTTTAGATGCTTCAAACCCTCATGGAGATACATGTGGTCATATAAAAGTTACAATGAAATATAACAACAAGAGCATAAACACCGACAGACTATCACCTTCAAATCTGCTTATTAACAATGAGTCACCTCTTAAATAATCCTAATGAATTAATCGAAAGCTGAAAGTTGCTGATTGCTCCACAAACGGACAGGTTATTATAAAACCAAAAATAATTTATGCTTTATAAAAGTTTTCAGTAAATGAAATGCTATTTAGTTGTCTTATGTATATCAAATTTATTAATTGATATGGAAAAGTTACTGAAACGGGAAATTGGAAGTAAACCCCGATGAAACTTCTACAGCAATGCAATAGAAACATTGATTTAATTGGTAAAATTTCGAATATGTCTTGATTTGTTAAGATAGATGATAATAATTGACAGTCTTTATCAAACAAAAATACAATTAAACTCTCTTGCTAATCATATTATGAATTATAATTGGAAATTCTATGAAAAATTTACCGAGAGTTGCAGAAACTGCATTTAATTATAGCATAACGACGGCGCTCTCTATTGTTCCTAATTTAGCTATACTTTAATTTTATTTTATTTTCATGGTATAATTATTATTTAGGTTTTTCTTATTGTAATCAGAACCTAACTCAACAAATCGGAATTGTGACATTTTTTACCTTTCTGACTACACTTTTACACAGTTACATAATATAATTTAATTCCGCGAATACTTAATTTTGTGAAGATAAATGTACCTATGAGTTTTAATATTTTGTTTTTTGGGAAATATTAAAATCTAGCATGTGCCATTTAAAATTGTGGCAGTCTGTGACCCGAAGGTCATGCGTTCACCAACACTGGCCTAGGGGTTTAAGTACTTGGCTTTAACGCCGATGAACCGGGTTCGATTTCTGGCTGAGTTAGTAATTTAAAAAATAAGGCCTTTTCAACGAGGTATCGCCACGTTATAATTGGTCAATTTTTCTGTGTATGAGGGATGGCGGGAGCTATTAAATCAGATTAATAATAACAAAATGCTCTTTCTTAATGTTACTGTGCAAGCTTTTTCTTTATAAAAGCTAAAAATGGACGTGTTACGTCACCAAAAAAGCAGTTTAAAGTAAAAAAATAAATAATAAATAATTCCATAATTCAAATTTGCCGCAGTTAGGTTGGTTGAAAGATAGGACAGATTTGAGAGATTGGACATATAAAGCACATATGCGAACGAATGACCTTGAAATATTCCAAAATTGCTAGAATGAACCTTACATTTTCTTATAATAGACTATTTACATTTATGGCCTTGATAGTGCGGTTAGCCCGTTTTACTGGATTTTTTTACGGTGTACACGGCAGTGTAAACTGGTGAATGATACCTAATTCTTCCAAAAATGTTTGTTATTATACTGCGTTCCATTGACAGTTAGAATCAATCAGGGGCAACTGAATACGGAAATAACTTGTACTGCATCTATTTAGTAAATTGATATTGCGATTTAACCGTTTCCTTTCTTGCTGTGAGGTAGCGGTTCTATCTAGTCAGTGCTAACCACATCCCAAGGGTTATTATTCGGAGAAGGTATGTTGTTGGGAGGGTTTACATTGTTGACATTGTAGGCAGCCACGGACATATCGTCTGACGTCTCGAAACATTCCAGACCAATAGTAATGCTTGGGCTATAGTTTTTCCTATATCTAAATTTCACGCATTTGGCACATGGTGATTTTCTCGCAACACGCGGATTCTTTGAGGTCGGCCATTTCTGCTTCCCTAAAATCGTTTATATTCCAAAAGTGCCTGTAAAAATTCCCATTTCTTATACAGAAATTCAGATAACCGGTTGGATCAGTTTTGACTTCTTCTATCTTTTGCTTGTACTAGAAACATTCCATTAAATCCTCGACGAGACATATTGATTGTTCTGGAGAATTCGAGGAAGACGTTCGGACGGATTGGTGATTGAATGAAACTATTACAATGATTGATGATCGGTTAAATGGATTCTTTCGAGATAAGGTCTCATCTTTTCGATTCCCCAAACGATGGCGTGGCATTCTTTTTCCTTGACGAGGTAGTTTATTTTAGCAGGGTTTAAATTTCGACTAGCGTAACAATAATATGGTCAATCCCTTCTTTGTTTTGAGTTAACGCTACTCAAAATCCAAATTTAGATGCATCGGTCCGTAACTTAACGGGTAAGGAAAATGTGGATAACTGAGTACAAGAGCTTCGGAAAGATGAATCTTTAAATCCTGAAAAGTATCCTTTTGTCCTGGCGATCATTCTCAGCGGGGAAAAATTAACGACAGGTATATTTACCACTTGAACTCTCAAATCTAATGAAAATGCCTCTACAAATCCGAAAAAGTATCAAAATAAATTACAAAATACGTGACATGGGACAACCGGTATAATAGAACTGAGAAAATTTTACGACAGATATTGTCACTGCTTGAACACTCAAATCTAGCGAAAATATTTCTAGAAATGAGAAAAATTATCGAAATGAATTAAAAATACGGGACGTAGGGCAATCAGTATACTAGAACTGATTTAACGACAGGTATTTTCTCCGCTTGAAATCTTAAATCAAGCGAAAATATCTCTAGAAAAATATAATGAATTATAAAATACTAGAACATCGGAAACAAATATAAAAATCGAATTATGTTTCCGAATAAATTACTTGTACAAAAATAGAACTGTCTTACAAACCTGAAATGTAGACAAAGAAATTGTAAAACCTTATTATTAATACAACAATGGTTTGTACCCTTAAAAAAACTAGTTGGAATTTGTAAACAATATTTGTTAGTTACAATGATTAAAGTGACTCATATTTTTCAACCATTTTACTTTAAAATGATCTTGAAAGGCTTTTAAAATATATCTAGGACTTTCCAATTTTCTAGAAGTTTTAACATTCCAAGTATGACGGGTGGAATCGTTTAGGGTAGGATATTCCATTAGCTCCCAACTTCTAAATTTAATCGGTAAGTCAACATTACTTATTTTTTTATTTAGACGAAGTTTTGTTGACTTATACTAAGGTAATATGTGGAATATTCCGATATATTTTGGTAATTTTAATTTTCGGTTTCTCTATTTCATCTGTTGGAATGACAGAATCCACATCATCTCTTTCGCTAATGAGAATTAATTCCTTCTTCATATTTAATACTACTAAAATATTCAGAAGAAAAAACAGATAAAAGATTTAGTGGTATGTTAACACTAAAATTACCATTGTTATCAATTAAAAGTTTATTGGTTGGTGTAATTGTCTTTCCTGTTGAATCTCTTAAATCATCTTTTGAAAACCAGGCTGCATTCTGAAGCAACTTACTCTCATTTTCATTGAGTGAGAGATAGTTTTTCAGGGTAGATGCTAAGCCAACACCTCTAACTGAATCAATTATTACACCATTCATTTCATATCTTATTTCCCTAAAGAGATATGCTATACCATTGTTTATAAACTGAAATTTTGTTGGGATCATATTTTGATCTATTAAGAATTTTCCTTCTAAATAAAGTAACTATTACATGGAAGAGTAAAGGCATCAATATCTTTAATGGCAATTCTAATTTCATGACTATAGTTAACCCGGTTAGAGTATGCGGTTGATACGTATGAAATTGATAATCCTCAATAGTCGTGTTTGCAAAGGGTTATCCGGTTACGTTTAGGAGATCCATTGTAAACTTTAATTCCAAGAGATTCTAAGAACAGACGAAACAACCAACCATTATTCAATTTTTCTAAGATTTAAGTGAATAGTAATTGTCTCGTTACTGAAATTTTTCAATTGATTCATCAAACAACTCTACTGTTATGTTGTTTATTGTCTTGACGCTTACTGGATAATACAAAATAGTTCGTGGCTGCTCCACTATTTTATAGTTATTGGGAACCTGAGGGAAAAATTGATGGATAATGTGAACAGGACGCCCATTAAGGAAGGGGCCGATCGCAATGTTACAGTCAACACAAATAGTCTTTACACTCAAGATATTTACTTTGTGAGGTATGAACAATATTTGGAAAGGGTTTAGTGGAAAATCCTAAAGTTTTCTTATTGAATTTGGCACATTGAAATTAATGGGAGTAGAACTTTTGAAAGTAAGTGTGTTGGTTTTTTAAAAATATTTATCAAATCGTTAATCTCATATCCACCGATTGGTATAGCAGCCGTAAATTCATCATTATCACCCCACACCAAGATGCTATTATGAATAGAAACAGTTGGAATGCTACTGAAGGTGTCAAAATTAACCAAACCAATTTCATAGTCTTAATTTTCATTTAGATATATCGGCGGATTAAAGCCATCACTCAAGATGGATAAGTCACCACTTAGGGTAAAAATATACGACATGATGTTTAACAATCGAATGAAGTTCATGGTTGGTTAAACTGATTAAATAGAAATCTTAAACTGTGCTGACCACATTGATATTATAGTATTATCGTATTCTTACATTTCCACTACTTATAAAATATTTGACCATTACAACCGGTGGTGGTAGATTACCATAACTATTAAAATACGTAACATAAACATCATTTTTAAAATAAGCTGTCCATTGAGCGGCAGGACCGCTGAATAGATTGCAAGAATAGATTGAAGTACGATAAGAGATTTGACGGCACCAATGCATTCAGATGGATGTCAAGAAACAGTTGCCAAAAAGGCAGAATAACCGTAAGTGCTAGATACCCCGTGTGACATATCATGTCAAACGATTTCATCTGTAGAGTTCATATTTAATGTTGGAATTGATCTAGATGGCGCTGTAGCGTGGTCGTTATTACCTTAACCTAACATAAGTAAATATTTATTTGTTATAATAGATTTATTAAAAAAAAATATTAGTATTATAAAACAATATGAATATTATAAAAAAAATATTAGTGTTTTATTAAAAAAAAATGTTAGTATTATAAAACAAATAGGAATAATAATATATTTTATTAAAAAAATGTTAGTATTATAAAAAAAACAAATGAGAATTTATATTAAATATCTGAAATAGACATTATTTCTTGATCAATTTGTTGAATTTTCATTAACATTTGATTTATCTTTTTTTGTACATCATTTAATTCATTTTTTTCGATCATCATTCGAATCAAAGGTTAAATCCATAAATGTCTACAATAATAATAATTTAGTATGAAAATAGTAAAAAAAGAGATGTACTTACTGGTTCGATGACGGTAGCTGCGGTGGTGGCGGCGGTGGGTGCGGCGGCAATGGTTTCTAGTGTTATTGGAGGACCAGACATTTTTCTCTTTCGTTTTGTCGTCGTCGACGGCACTATTGAAATATCACTTAAAATTTTAATTTTTTTCTGGTCTACATTCATGGTCTGATGATGCTGCTGCTGAAAATAAACTAACTCTAGAACAGAAAAAATGCATTCAGATATAAGGAAACGTAAACCGCGATATGATTTTATCTTAAACACAACAATTGTATTAATTAGTGTACGGAGTTGTATCAAAAAAACGCAGTTTTAATGCGAATAAATTCAGTCAAGTATTTTCTTTTGCCACGATCGTTTCGCACAATGGAAGGTCCCATTGACCAAATTGAAACAGATAGCAAATTTGTCGATTTTAAATATTATCAAATTTTTGAAGTAAACACAAGTGAGTTTGCCTCAAATTTAAGGAATGAAACAATTTGTGTCACTCAAAAGTATTATATTTTTAATAATTTGCATTAGATGTTTTATTGTCAGAGCACGACTAATTGAAAACACTAGGTGTGAGCAAATATCACAGCATTTTACTGGGGCAGTGAGATTGCTCCAAGATAAATTTGGTTATTGCGAAGTTTGTGAGGATGAGTCAGCTCTATTCAAAAACTGCCTCTCATAATTTTGTATTCTTTGCAATTCCTTAAAGAACTGATTTTTTTATATCAACGGCCCTTTTCAGAGGCTCAATATTTTTATATTTTATAACAGAATATATATTCTACTTCAACTAAACCCAACGGCCCTTTCCAGGGCCACATTATTTTTATATTTTATAATAGAATTTTCATTCTACTACAACTAAACCGCTCTGTGACGTCACTAGTCTCGCCAGAGTTGTAGCGTCACTGGTCCCGCCAAGGTCAATGTCAAACCCAAGGCCAAGGCCAAGGTCGAGGTTAAGGATAAAGTCGATATCAAGGCCAAGTTCGAGGTCAAGGCCAAGTTCGATGTCAAGACCAAATTCGATGTCAAGGCCAAGTTCGATGTTAAGGCCAAGTTCGATATCGAGGCCATGCGTTCAGGGTTAAGGTTACAATTTGTTACTATAAAAGACGGTATACATGTCGCTAATAAATCAGTTTGACTAATAATTTCTTTGAGAAATCATCGCTAATTAATCAGTTTCTTTGAGAAAACGGTTTAATAAAAAGTAAGTAAATATTTTTAATTTTTATATAAAAACTAAAAGTGTATATTATTATTTTAGAGAAAAATGAATTTAAATGAAATAAATACTCCTACAAGGTGAAAATAAACCGGTGGTTGCATTGAGGAGCTTGCCTATTAATGAGCGTCAGAAAATCTATATTGCTAAGTTAGTTAGTTCAAAATATGGTGAAACGATTTTACTTGAACTGGAGAATCAAGTTATATTCTTGCCAAGTCGGTTATTATCTGTTTTGAAGAATCACGTTGACGAATTCGGAAACAGAAAATATTCTTTGATTTATCAAGGTATATATATATTTCTCTTTATTTAGTTAAAAAACTAATACAGTACATAATTTTAAAAATACAATATTACATAGAAAAAATTAAAATTGGTATCAAATACTAAACACTAAAAATATAAAACTTAGGTACACATATAACATACAAATAATAAAAAAAACACTTACGTAGCCAAAAAATATTCCTTCAGTCGGTATTTAAAAATGGTGACGATAAAAACTCTGAAAAAGAAAACCCTAAAGCACTCTTCAAATTTGTGAATAGTAATTTAAAATGTCCGATCAATTAATAAAGGATATTGATAAACTTATTTTAAAATTTTATAAAAAAATTCCACATGTAGACTGTGAAGCATGGTTAAAACATATAAAAATTGTGATTGATTTATGCTGTGATAAAATTAAGAATGTTAATTTATTACCGGGTCAAGTTTGATCATGGCAAACAAAAATTAGTCATTTAAAAGTAATATATATTAAATTAAATAATATAACGACTTCACTAGAATGGAATGATTTAATTTCAATTTTCAAAAATAACGTTATTACTGGGATTATTATAAATTTAAAACATAAAAATGTTCTACCATTTTTAATGGACGCTTTTAAATTTTTTTGTCCAAAAGTACAAAAAGTTTTATCAAAAATTTCATCATTAAAAGTAAACACTATTTTTTGTGGACAGTTTATTAGAAAATCAGTAGATGATGATTTTAAATATTTTCATACCAAATATGCATCGACTGATTCTTCAACAATATTATTTGAATGGTTTACTGATCAAGTAATAAACTACATTTTATTTAAACTAGCAGAATTTCAGGAACGCGCATCAAATTGGGCATTAAAATCTGTGATATCACTTGAAGTTAATATCAATAATTTTGCAATAGGAAACGGTTCATCCTTTATTAAATTATCAAAAAAAAATTGCGAATAAAAAGGCATGTGTAAATATTTATAATTTTGATATTGCATGTTTTTATTGCAGCATTGTAAGTGCTCTGTATCCAGCAGAAGATCATTCTGATCGAGTTACATCATATGCTTATTATGGTGATGTGTTAAATTTAAATAATGTATATGTTCCAATGCAATTAAATAAAATATACGTTTTTGAAAACAATAATAATGTATCCATAAATGTATATGAGTTGGAGTTGATCAATAATAAGTATATAGTAGTTCCAATACGTTTAACTAAAAATAAATTTTTAAAACGTATAAATTTATTATTAATTTAAAATCAATACTTTCCCAAGTTAAATGAGTATGACGCGCTCGATCCCAACGATACTCAGAATATCGATATCAAATATCATTATAACTGGATAAAAAACTCATCACGATTATTAAGTAGTCAACTTAATAAAAAAAAAAAGTCAAAAATTTTTCTGCGATAGATGTTTAAATTATTTTTCAAATGAAGGTTTAAATTTACATATAGAATTATGCGAAAAAAATAATGAATGCAAAATTACAATTCCTAAGGAAAAATTTATGCAGCTTAAAAATTTTATTTATAAACAAAAAATACCATTTGTAATATACTCTGATTTCGAATCATTATTAGAACCGATTCTTGATAATATGAATATTAACATGATTAAATATCAGCGACACATTGCATTCATTTGTGGCTATTATATTAAATGTGACTGTGATAATAGTCTGTCATATTTTAACAGTTATCGAGGTCCTGACTGTATGGAATGGTTTGCAAATGAAATTGTTGTATGTGCACAAATGAGTGAATCTAAATTTAAGAATATCGTACCCATGAGGGAAAAGTTATCAAATTTATAAGCTCATGTTTGTCACATTTGCGAAAAAAGATTTAGCGAAACGGACATTATCGTACGCCATCATAATCATTTTACTTGAAGGTTTTCGGGGATTTGCTCACTCATGTAATTTAAATTTTAGAAAGCAATTTGTAGTTCCAATTTTTTTTCATAATTTAAGCGGTTACGATAGTCATTTCATCATAAGAGTTCTGGCCAAATTAGGTAAAATTTCTTTACTGCCAATAAATAACGAAAAGTACATATCACTCCCGCAACATATGGCTAACGGTATTAAATGTCATTTTATAGATTCACTGCAATTTTTAGAAACCTCTTTGAATGAATTAGTATCCCTTTTGAATATGCAAGACTTTAACAATTTAAAGTACGCATTTGAATGTTGTACTCAAGAGCAATTTTACTTGCTTTTGCGTTAAGGAGTATTTCCATACGACTACATTGACAATATTGATAAGCTTGGACACTCAATTACATCCACAATCTGTTTTTTTTTAATAAACTTAACTATAAAGGTATGGAGGTATTTTAATATAAAAAATGTGGGTGAATATTCGGATTTGTATTTGAAAACTGACATTATTTTGTAGGCTGAATTTGAGAGATTTCTAACAATCGGATATAACACAACCGAAATGAACCATGCTTGGTATTATACTATACCAGGATATTCCTGGGACCGCATGTTAAAATATACCGGATGTAAATTACAGCTTATCCATGACATTGATATGATATTATTTATTGAGAATGCAATTCGTGGCGGTATTAGTCAATGTTGTCGTTATTCCGAGGCGAATAATAAATATATGCGTAATTATGACAAGTCGAAACCTGACAAGTACTTATTATACGTAGACGTAAACAATTTGTATGGTTGGGCACTGTCGCAACGACATCCGTATGGTGGATTTAAATGGGTTGATACGAATATAGATGTGTTGAGTATTCCCGATAACACAAGCATCGGGTATATATTGAAGGTTGATTTAGATTATCCCCATTACCTTCGCAGTATGCACAAGGATTTTCCGTTTTGTTGCGAACACAGAAAACCTGAAGGATCAAAATTTTGTAAACTTTTAACAAAGCTCGTACATTGTCGCCAACCTGGAAATTTACCAGATTGGGACGCTCTACGTCCGGATACAGGTTGCGGTGATATATCGCCTGTCGACGATTCGTTCTTCAGATTGGTTTGGGATTTGTCTTTGGAATTCTGGTTGATTGCATTCACCTGGCATAGGTGGGTTTGTTTCTAACAGTAGACGACTAGGACTCTCTAAAATAGCCCTATTTGTCAGTGTTCGGAGTGAGTAAGCCGCGTTTGGAAGTTGCTCTTCCCAGCGGTTTTACGGCTTGTTGAACAAAAGTGCTCGGAGAGCTTTCTTTAGCTCCTGAACCCGCCGATCTACCGGATTTGTTCTCTGATGATAAATTGGAGAGTTTCTGGATTCAATTCCATTCTCCTCCTGTATTCGGTTGTATTTATTGGAGGGAAAGGAGCTTCCCTTATCGGAGACTATGTACTTAGGGATGCCCCATCGAGCGAATATTTCCTCGACTATGAATTTACACACGGTCTTGGACTCTGCAGTCTTTGCAGTACGTGCTTCCATATGTTCGGAAAAACAATCAAAAGCCAGTACTATATATCGATTCTGATGATCGAAAATCTGTGGATGCGGACCAAGAATGTCAACTGAGACAATTTCTCAGGGAGTTGCGGGAACAATTGGACACATTGGGGCATCAGCTTGGGGAGCAGAAGATTTTGTGGATGCACAAATAAGACAAGTACTGGTTCAAGCGTTTTACGTGCTCCCAGCAGTCAGGCTTGAAAAATAATTCCCTGAGATGAGAAAAGATCTCTTTGGCGCCTGGATGGGCAGCCGATTTGGAATCGTCGTAGAATTGTCCCAAATCGTTGTGGAAATCGTCAGGTACCCACAACTGACTGTTCTCAGTTTTCGCCCTAAACAGGATATTCTGATCAACTACGTTGTTCTTATACAAGTCGTCGTCTTCGTTATTTAGTGATCTGTTATGTTGGATGTCCAATTTTCTTGCCACCATGCGGATGACCTCCAGGTATATGCGATGCGCAGCTAGGACCCTGTCGAACAGCGTTTCTACTTGAGCTAACTCGACTCCTTCAGTCAGGCTCGTCGGTAGTGTCATATCATCTAGCTTCCTGTCAATGTCCTCAGGTTCTTCTTCAGCAGGGTTTCTGCTTAGGAAATCCGGTAATTAGTTCTCCTTTCCTGGGACATGTTCGATCGTGAAATTAAACTCCTGCAATTCCAACGACAAACGCGTGAGATTTGGCTTTGAGTCATTAAACTGGTGCAGCCAGGTCAGTGCCCGTAAGTTGGTTCGAAAGACAAATGGCTTGTCTGCTAGGTAGTGTCTGTCCCTCCTGACTCTGCATATGACTGCCCAGCATTTCTGTTCATTCACGTGCCATCTTAGTTCCGCTCCTTTCAGCTTCTGCTGCTAAACGAGATGATTCTCTTCTCTATCGTTATATTGGAATAGGCATGCTACTATTCCAATCTGACTTGCGTCTGTATGTAGATAATACATCTTCGTAGGATCCGGTCTTGTCAAGTCCCTTGGCATGTTGACCAGCTACCCTACTAATCCTAAGAAACTTCTTACCTGTTTCTTGTTTTTCGGTTGTGGAAAATTGATAATATCCACCACGTGCTGTTGACTAGACAACGTGTACTGGTTTGTGATTGTGTGGCCCAAATATTCCAATATAATTCTTCCGAAGTAACACTTTGTTAAACTGCACCACAGGTTATGAGTCCTAAAACTCTCCAATTCCATCCTTAGCTGTTTGAGTATATTATTATGTCGTCCAGGTACACCTTACAGAATTTATTTATAAACCCTTTCAGAACTCTCGTCATGAGCCTTTGGAATGTACATGGGGGTTCCTGAGTCCGAAGGGCATCACGTTAAACTCGTAGATTGCGCTTTCATTAGTGCAAAAAGCCGTGTACTTCTTTGAGTTTTCTTCCATGGGAACTTGCCAGTTTCCTGATTTTACGTCCAGGGAGGTGAAGATATTCGCCTGGCCTAGTTCTTGGATGATTTCCACGATGGTTGAAAGGGCACTTGATTCAGGAACTGTGAATTCATTAAGGCGCCGATAGTCGACGCGAAATCGGGGTTTACCGTCTTTCCTGGTAACCAAAAAAATCGGACTTTGGAAGAGGAACGTACTGCGAGGGATCCATGGTCTTATGGTTCATTTTTTCTTAATTTACTTAATAACGTTTTTCTATATACATTTTGGTTATCTTTTACTTTCAGTTCTAAAAGACAGAACGGGCATTATCTGGTTCTTTTTTGAAGCATGTATCACAGATAGTTTTTGTAGATTTTAGTTGATATAAAATGTCTAATGTATAATCTTCTCAGTAAAACTCGATATATTGTGAATCATCGTAAAAAATATAGGCTTTCCCTGAATATGTCAGAAATATAGCGTTTATTTTGGAACCACGTGGTACAAACACAAATACCTCTTCTTCAATGTGCAAGCAGGAAATGAACTTGAATAGAATCTTCCTTTTGACGTAACAAGTAATCCCCAGGTTCTGTAAGTACTACTTCTTGAGTTATATCAATTATTCATAAGAGATTTTCTTGTAAAATATATAATTACATATAATGCGGAAATTCTGCTGCATACACGAGGAACATTACGTCAGGATTTTCTCGTTGCAGATGTGGTTGTCTGATAAATAGTTTTAGGATTTCTTATTGTAGTCCTTGTAGTCTTCGGTTTTATCGTAGTAGTTCTCTTATACGACTGCGGAATAATCACATATTTATCTTTTGTTCCGTATAAATATTCCACAGCTATTTTATCGTTTTCCTATGAAGTAAATTTATCTTGACTTTACATCACTATGCTATAAACCTAAGGCATAGGACGTGTTTAACCATTAAAATATTAAATCCATCTTCAGAGGTGTTATCATCCAATATCTATTTTTCTTTAGCATCTATATGCATTTCTACACATTTTTGGTCATCGTTAAGAAAATAACTGTGCCACAATTGACCACCTGGATCATCAAAATAAAATACACAGCTTTTACTTCCCATACAATTTCGACAATATGTATGTCCTCTTTTTACAAAGCTAATTCTAATGTCGGGCAGTGGATGTATTCGGGTTACCATTAGGAATTTTAAATTTGATATATTTTGCCACACATCAAACGCTCGTTTTAAATTTTATATTCAGATATAAACTATAGCGCAAGTCAGGAAAATACAATTTTGTTAGGTTTTTATTCCATTTGTGAGTCACACGACACTGGTTTTTTGGTAGACGACATTTAGGCCTTTCCGACAACTTGATAATATCGTTATTTAATGACACATTGACCATTAAATTGTATTTTTCTTGAAACGAAGCGAACGCACCGGAGAAATCCACTTGTGAGTTATTCCTAATATATCAATATTTTTGAGGTATTTTTTAGCATAGTATTCAGTTATTATCGCATTTGCAACTGTTAAGCTTAGAAACGATGTTAACAAGTTGTACTACTGATGAATTTCTTATAGGGGTTTTTAATAAATGGATACCCCACCCTAATATAGCCAGCGACAACCATTAATGTTAGATGTGTTTGAATCTGGGATGGTTGTGAAAGCTGATTTTGTTAAATCAACACAATTATCATAACTTTTACCAGATGTGGACCTGATGGTAATTTAAATATAATGCACGATTTCGTGCAAATTTTTTATATTTAATATATACGGAATGGGAACATTATTAAATAAATATCCTTCATATAATTTATTTATTTTATTTAACGTCGGCCTATTTCTTTATCACCGACGCCGGCAGCATGCTACCCTAACCGGAAATTTTGCCGAATCCTCAGGTATTCCAACCCGAGGTAGGGATCTTTAGCGAGCCCAACATCCAAGGACTCGGAACCGACAGTTTAACATCTCCTCCGAAAGACGGCATATCTCCACTATACCTCGTGCTCATTGGTATAGTGCATGCGAGCTATGATATGCTACTAGTCGCTGCAGACTGTACGGGACCTTCATATCAATTTTATCGAAAATACAACTGCTGAATAAAAAATTAGAAAATGCCAGAGACGAAACCCATTTTTCAATGGTTGTTAGATGTGTTTAAATCTAACATCGCTGTAAAACCTGATTTTGTTAAATGGCCCAACAGTAGTGGGACTAAGCCGATTCTAAATAAAAGTTCCAGAAACTGTCACTAGATGGCGTTGGTGGTAGCGCTCGCGGACCCGCTGTTATTATTGCTCCAATTGAATTGCGAAATAGGCAGGTATTATCTAGAAGTGACGTAGATGTTAAATTTAAAGAAAAGCATGCGCAATGAACGTTGCCGTAAGGGCATTAGTGTTTAACTCCGTTATTATTGGTCCAATTGAATTGCGGAAAAGACAGGTATTATCTAGAAGTGACGTAGATGTTAAATTTAAAGAAAAGCATGCGCAAAGAACGTTGTCGTAAGGACATTAGCATTTATCTTCGTTATTATTGGTCCATTTGAATTGCGGAAAAGACAGGTATTATCTAGAAGTGACGTAGATGTTAAATTTAAAGAAAAGCATGCGCAAAGAACGTTGTCGTAAGGGCATTAGCGTTTATCTTCGTTATTATTGGTCCAATTGAATTGCGGAAAAGACAGGTATTATCTAGAAGTGACGTAGATGTTAAATTTAAAGAAAAGCATGCGCAATGAACGTTGCCGTAAGGGCATTAGCGTTTAACTCCATTATTATTGGTCCAATTGAATTGCGGAAAAGACAGGTATTATCTAGAAGTGACGTAGATGTTAAATTTAAAGAAAAGCATGCGCAATGAACGATGCTGTAAGGACATTAGCGTTTAACTTCGTTATTATTGGTCCAATTGAATTGCGGAAAAGACAGGTATTATCTAGAAGTGACGTAGATGTTAAATTTAAAGAAAAGCATGCGCAAAGAACGTTGTCGTAAGGACATTAGCATTTATCTTCGTTATTATTGGTCCATTTGAATTGCGGAAAAGACAGGTATTATCTAGAAGTGACGTAGATGTTAAATTTAAAGAAAAGCATGCGCAAAGAACGTTGCCGTAAGGGCATCTAGAAGTGACGACAACGGCGTACATGAACAAGACATATTTTTTTATATGGAGCGCTCTAGAAAAATTTAAAATCTTTGCGCAGAACTGTCTAATTTACGAAAAAAAACTTGCTTGCTTATGATTGGATAATTATGTCATGTGATCTATATCTAGAGATAACAACTAAGCGTATTGGAACATAATATATTTATTTTTTATGTGGAAAAGCATGCGCTCTAGAAAAATTTAAACTTTGCGGTAGGTGGGAGGGTTATTATACAATATTTATTAATAACGCTTGGGGTTTAGTGCTTTAAGACATGCGTCAAGATATTTGGGAAAATTTGAAGAAAGACTTAAGCAACTTCGTAAAGATATTAAACTATACGAAGACAAAGAAAACGTTATAAAACAGTTGGGAAATTTAAGTTTGGACAATACAAGAATACCGAAAAAAGTATGTTGTTACCCCTTAAGACGAATACAATCAACATCAGTTCCGGCAATAAGGATGGACAATTAAATGGCCTAATTAACAAGACATTTACAATATCGTGCATCTCATTATCTGCTATATGTATTTTATTACTAAAATTTCTTTATAAATATATTCAAAGAAGGTTTCGATCCTCATGTAATGTTGCAATAAACAACTAAAAATATACAAAAGGTGTTTTATTAAAACTAATTTCATTTCATTTATTAACATCAAAAAAAAAATAAAGAAATTATATTTTTTAATTTAAACTTCTTCACCATGTGTAATATTTTCAAAAATAAAAAAAATAAAAAAAAATTGCGTTGGAAGAGTATATAATAAAGAACGAAAAGAACGAAGCGTTTAATTATTTTTTATTATATTCAATTTACATTTTTTAATACATAACTTAAATTATTTTTACTTGGTACATTTTATTCATATAAAGATATAATTTTTGTCAATAGTGTTTCCAATTGTTATTTTAACCCTACGTTTAGACAGGGTATGTTAAATAGATACCAACTAAATTGTCCAGCTTCAACAACTTTTTTCGTATATTCACTATATTTGTAATATACGTTTACGTTTTTGTTGAAAAAGTAAATGAAACCATCTATATATCTAAACGCTGATGTCAAGTCCATCGGTATACCTGGAAATTGATCGGTTATACGTCCACGACTAATTATTTCTCCAGGATCATTAAGGTATTCTACATAGGAAGCGTTGTTATAGAAAACAAAAGTTCTATCGCTATTTGTTTGAAATAACGCATTAAAAAAATTTCAAAAAAAAAATTTGAAAAAATTTGAAAAAATTTGAAAAAAAAAATTAGCATGACTAAAAAAAACAAAAAATTCTGAAAAAAATTTTGAAGAAAATATTCAAAAAAAATTAGCATGACTAAAAAAATCAAAAAAAATTTTGAAAAAAAAATTGAAAAAAAAAAATTTGCATGATTAAAAAAACAAAAAAATTTGAAAAAAAATTGAAAAAAGAAAATTAGCATTACAAAAAAAAACAAAAAAAAATTGAAAAAAAAAAATTTGCATGACAAAAAAAACCTTACTTTAAAAGCTTAAAGATGACAGCAGCAGCAAAAATAAACAAAAAAAGCTTAACAGCAAAAAAAATTGTGTAGATCACTCTGTGTGTTAGGATTGGTACGAATTACTGAAAAAATAAATAAAAATGAAAATTATGTTAGAATTTGTACTGTTAAGTTGCCGGTTATAAAAATTACGAAAAAAGTTTTTAAAAAAATTATCATTAAAGGTACTTACAATAAAAACAACTGGAAACTGTTCACTGAATACTAATTGGTAGCACAATAAAAAAAACAACTGGAAACTGCTCGCTTAATACTAACTAGCACTGGTGAAGCGACTTTTACGGCTCGATTGTTGGTTGATGTGCTTCGACTTTTATAGCTAAATTCGCATTTTTTATTATAATTAACTTGCAAATTGTATATATTTAATTTTAATTGGTTGTTTACATGGAACGCAAAAATTACATATATTGAATTTTAATTAGTCGTTTAAATGAAACATAAAATTACTTGCTTGCATTTTTTATAATAATTAACTTGCAAATTACATATATTGAATTTTAATGGCCTGTTTAAATAAAACGCAAAATAACAAACTTGCATTCTTCATAAAACTAAGTTACAATGTTGCATATGAATATTATCTATAATTTATTCAAATTCAAATATGAAAAAATCACAGCGCCGGCGGGTCCGCGAGCGCTACAGCACATAAAAAATATGTCTTTTTCATCTACGCCACATCTAGATCATACCTGTCTTTTCCGCAATTCATTTGGACCAATAATAACGAAGATAAACGCTAATGCCCTTACGGCAACGTTCTTTGCGCATGCTTTTCATTACATTAAACATCTACGTCACTTATAGATAATACCTGCCTTTTTCGCAATTCAATTGGACCAATAATAACGAAGATAAACGCTAATGCCCTACGGCAACGTTTTTTTTTAACATCTACGTCACTTACAGATAATACCTGCCTTTTCTCAATTCAATTGGACCAATAATAACGGCGGGTCCGCGAGCGCTACAGCAGCGCCACCATCGCCATCTAGTGACAGTTTCTGGAACTTTTATTTAGAATCGGCTTAGTCCCACTACTCCCAACACAAACCATTTATATATAATGCACCTTTTTCGTGCAAATGTTTTCTAATTAATTTGTACGTAATGGTAATATTATAAAATAAATAGCCTCATATAAATTACAATGAGTAGTTAGTTATTGCGTAGGTATTTGAACCTTCAATTTTATCGGAAGCTCAACTGCTACATGCATTTTAACGCATGTGGTTTGAAACTTAAGTTAGTCAACCTCTCATCGTAGGGGTGTTACAACATGCGATAACGATGAGCGTAGCCTGCTGGCATAACTATCGAAATATGGGTGTTATAAAAATTAGAAAATTAACTATATAAAAATTATTAAAAATTAGAAAATTCATTATATAAACAATTTCAAAATACATCAATATTACATTGCATCGTCCGTTAGCATAGGGAGTAGCCTGGAGTGTTACCTGATTTACCCCCACCAGAAAAAGCCATTTTTCATCTTTTCGACCTTAGATTTTCTTATGGAAATTCATATGGGAAAATGGGCGTTTTTGTTCCAATTCTCTCATAGCCTATGTACTCGAACCTTGCTCTTTTTCTTCTTTTCAACCTAAACAAAATATCAACTACTTCAAGTGTGAGAGGTTTTAGACATTTTCCGTTCAAAGAACTTAACTACACAAAACCACATTTTTTTATTTTTGACGCTATCGCATGCGACAATCAGCAGAAAATTCGAGAATATTTCTAAGTGGGCAGATAATAACGACGAATATTTAAAGAGTTATCAAAATATTTTAATGCAACAGATCTACATAAAAAATGCACTTGGTTGTCTGAAAAGCACTCAAAGTATGTGGATATTATAAAACCCCTGTTTCTAGATCTACAACAACAAGAAAGGCGTAATATCACTGCAAGCGGACTACCATCAAATTAGCTTACCTATAATGAAAATATTTGAGCATATATGAGTATATTTATTTGAAAACTGTAAACGAGTTAGTCGAACGTCTAAGCTATTAATAGCTTCATAATCTGCTGGAAATAATTCTAACGATAATGAAACCATTATCATTATCAATGAATTTCGTGAAGCAAACATTTTATTTAATGTTTGCAATAAAAAATTTTCGTCATGAGTGTTGACAAATTTGGTCGTCATTCGGCAGTTCGAAGAAAGATAAGTCCATATTTTCATATACTCCAATTCTCAATATTTTGTTCACCAGATGGAAATCTAGACGTGGAAAATGTAAAAATACATCATTTGAAAGATTCTACGGACGACGCTGATGACGTAAACAAAATGTACGTCGATATTTTAATTGCAACTTACCAAAAAGAGATAGAAAGTAGCACGGCACCATAAATAAACATTTTAAATTTTATAAAGAAATAAATGATTTGAAAGATAAATTTAAAATATGTGAACAAATGCATGGTGAAATTCAGAAAATAATATGTAAAACCAAACTAATATGAGAGCTTATTTCTAAAGATCCTCCTACATTAGCTAAGAATATTTTAACAAACAAATATGTAAACGACTGTATTGTACGTATTAAAGAATATTTACGAAAAGACATTGAAAATTCTACTAACGTATTATTTACAAAACTTGAGTTAGTTTATTACGAATTACCTTTTTAACAATAGTTCACAGTTTATAGAGAAATTGAAGGATCTTGAAGCAGATATAAAGAAAATTATAAAAATTATCAGTATTAGTGATGTTTTAAATATTTAAACTTTTATTACGGCGTAATGAACTGCATGCACAGGCTCGAAAAAACTATCATCGACGTCGTGCCATTATCAAGGGCTTAGACGATTTATGATAAATGGACTTGGCCAAAATGAGACTTTACGTCCACTCAAATAGAGGTTTCGGTATGATATTGGTTATCAGTGACAGCTTTTCAGAGTTTTTATGGACGCGAGTTAGGTGCAATGACCCCGGGTATGTTGCGGAGTGTAAAAGGCGTTAAATTGCTGAGTGTATAGCTTTCTAAGTTGGTTGGACTTTAAAACGCTGATTCGGTGAAACATGCTTTGGTCATTTTGTGCGCTTTCGAGCAGTCTTGACGGAGAATTCATTTGTAGATGTTTGAATAAAAATAATTTTTCTAAGTAAGAATTTTATTTTAAGTTTAGAAATTATTTTAAAAAGCAGTTTTCCTTTGGAAAGCTTTTAAGTGGCGCAGTCAATAGGATTTTTCGCCGGAAAATCCATCGTGGAAATCCGTGAGTTTTAACTCTTTAACGAAAAACCGAACTTAGTTCTTTCTGGGTGCTGTGGACTCTACCGTGGAAGCCATTGGTCATCAGTAGAAGAAGCGAATTGCTAATGTGGTAAGGTTTTATTTCATGTCAGACTCCTCTTCTCCTAACGAATCCTTATGCGAAATCGATAGTTTCGAAGAGTTAGAAAACGTTAATATTTTATTAAACATTCCTAACTGCCAAGAATTAGATTTATTAGATAGTTTTAATAATTTAAGTTTAGTAGAAAGCATGGCAATACCAGTATTGGATATGAAAAATTTGTCAATAATTCCAAATTTCGATGGAAGTCTTTGTAAACTACATAGATTCATTAGTGGAACGGAATCAATATTAAATCATTATTTTGATAGGCAAAACTTAAATAATTTTCAAAATGTTTTATTATTAAATGGTATTTTAAATAAATTAGAGGGTAGAGCCGAAGAAGTGGTGGCCATAAATGGCGCCAATACCTGGCCCGAAATTAAAAGAACATTAATTGAAAATTTTGGTGATCAGAGGGATGAAAATTGTTTAAATCAGGATCTTGCAAACCTGAAACAAAAAATTAACGAATCGCCTTATCAATTTCATGAAAGAATCACTCAACTCCTCAATACTATTTGCAATTACATTGATTTACACTGTCAGGGAGACGAAAGAAACTCAAAAAGATTATTTTTCACAAAACAAAGTTTAAAATCCTTTCTAGCGGGTTTAAAAGAACCCCTAGGTCCTATAATTCGGGCTATGAGACCAGCTAGTCTAGAGCAAGCAATTCAGTTTATCCGAGAGGAAGATAATATTAAATATTATCAAAAGGGTCAAAATTTTACAAATTCAGGAAACAATTCGCATAACTCTGCAGGAAATTTTAAAAGTCAAAATAAATATCAGCCTCCTCAAAATTCTCGAAATCAGTATCCTGTATATTCTCATGCTTCATTTCAACAACCTTCAAATTCTAATCAATTTCCTAGAGGCCCCGTCCAAATTCAAAGAAATCCAAATCCACCTGCTCCAAGATATCCGACAAATTCTCAAGTTTTTGGCAAATCTCAGAACGTTTGGAAACCAAATCCTAATTCTATTCAACCCAGAGCTACGCCCATGAGCGTCTCGACCAGAAATACTATTCTTCAAAATAGAAACCAGAATCATTTTCAAAATTTTAACCAAAAACGAAATTTTGTTTCCGAAGAATTATTTAATACCGAAATTTTAGAACAATCACTTTGTACTGAAGATACTGATTTTATCCAGCAAAATTTAGAATTTACAGACGATGAACAATGCGAAAATTTTCGGGAAGCCGACATGACAAAAGAAATGACGTAATAGAACTTAACATTTCATCAGACAAAAAAACATTACCGTATATTAAAATCACCAATCCACCCTTAAAACTTTTAATAGATACCGGTGCCACCAAATCGTTCCTAAAACCGGAAATTGCTGAAAAATATTATAAAGGCAAAATTTTTAGAGAACCATTTACAGTTTCGGCTGTCTATCAAACATCGACTCACCAAAATTGCGCACAAATTCCATTGTTTCCAGAATTTAAGGAAAATAAAAATTTGAAATTTCATCTCTTCAATTTTCATGAAATTTTTGATGGATTATTAGGTACAGATGATTTAAAATTATTAAATGCTAATATAAACTTTACAAATTCAACATTAACCACTCCGTATGCAACTATTCCAATAGATTACTTAGAGCCCAATAAAAAAGTTATTTTTAAGACAAAAATCGACCCACAAAGTCGAATCCTAGTAAAACTCCCAGTTTCTCAGGAAAATTGCGACATTCTAATTCCAAAACAGACGATAAAAAATTGTGAAATTCCCTCAATACTTTCTACATCAAAAAACGGAATCGCTTTAATAGAAATATGTAATACTACGGACGAAGATGTTATTTTTTCTATAAATGAACCCTTAAAATGTTTTTCGTTTAACAAAGACAATTGCGATTTATATAACGCCGACATAATACCTTATGACAGTGAAGAAAAAGCGGACATTGATAAACTTTTACGTACAGACCATTTAAATGCGGAGGAGAAACAACAAATTATTAAATTATGCCGTAAATATTCTACTATATTTTACAGAGAAAAAGACACTTTAACATTTACAAATCAAATTAAACATAATATAAAGACTAAAGATGAAATACCTATTCATAGTAAATCGTTTAGATATCCTTTTGCACTAAAAGAGGAAATACAAAGACAAATTCAGAATATGTTAAATCAGGGCATAATAAGGCCTAGTACAAGTGCCTGGTGCTCGAATGTATGGCTAGTACCCAAACGCCAGGATTCTTCGAAAAAGAAAAAATTCCGAATCGTCGTAGACTATCGGAAATTAAATGATAAAACGATAGATGATCGTTATCCCATTCCTAATATTAATGACATATTGGACAAGTTAGGTAGGTGTAACTACTTCACTACCCTTGACTTGGCCAGTGGGTTTCATCAAATCGAGATGAACCATGAAGATATTCCTAAAATAGCCTTTAATGTAGAGAACGGACATTACGAGTACACTCGAATGCCAATGGGGTTGAAAAATGCTCCAGCTACATTTCAGAGGGTTATTGACAATATACTTAGGGGATTACAAAACGAAATTTGCATGGTATATCTCGACGATATATTAATATTCTCAACGTCCTTGCAAGAGCATATTACAAATCTAAACAAAGTTTTTCAACGGTTGAAAGACTCCAATTTTAAATTACAACTTGACAAATGTGAATTCTTAAAAAAGGAAGTCGCATATTTGGGACATATAGTGACCCCCGACGGCGTCAAGCCTAACTCAGAAAAAATCGATGCAATAAAAAAATATCCTATACCTAAAACGACCAAAGATATAAAATCGTTTTTGGGACTACTTGGATATTACAGAAGATTTATAAAAGACTTTGCGCGACTGACGAAACCTCTTACAATGTGTTTAAAAAAGGATGCAAAGATTGAACATACACCGGATTTCATTAAATGTTTCGAGACTTGCAAAACTCTCCTAACTAATGATCCAATCTTACAATATCCCGATTTTGAGAAAGAGTTTATTTTAACTACGGATGCAAGTAATGTTGCCTTAGGAGCAGTATTGTCTCAAGGTATTGTTGGCAAAGATAGGCCTGTTGCCTATGCATCAAGAACTCTGAATGAATCCGAACAGAAATATAGCACTATTGAGAAAGAATTACTGGCTATCGTGTGGGCTACAAAGCACTTCCGGGTTTATTTATGGGGCCGGAAGGTCCGGGTCCTGACGGACCATAGGCCATTGAAATGGCTCATGAGCCTCAAAGACCCCAACTCAAAATTGTTAAGATGGCGTTTGAAGCTGGAGGAATTTGATTACGAAATAGAATATAAGAAAGGACAAACAAATACTAATGCAGATGCCCTTTCTCGCATCGAAATTAATGCCAATGAGATACTCGATTTTTATACGGAGGATTCAGTCTTCCAACAAAACGAAGACAACGAATCTATAATCGTAAATATTGGGGACTTGCAATCGGAGGTTGCAGATAACCGTAGATTTCCAAATAATAGATATGACAATAATAGCGACACGGACGAAAATGAAACTAATCATACTAGTGCCGAAGAGCCAATCTTAGGCATGAATATCTCGGAAAAATGCCTTAACTCTCATAACCACCAAATTCTAATAGACTTTGTACTTTACGGGGCGGCTAAACCAAAAATGCAACAAATTTTTCCTACAAAGAAAAGACTATGTATACAAATAGCTATAAATAAAATAACGCAAGATACAATAAATATGTTCAAAAATTATGTTGATCCTAAATTTACTTATGGTGTATATTTCGTAAACGAAACTTATTTGCCCCACGTGCTAGAAGTGTTAAGAGAAACTTTCAAAAGTGCTGCTTATAAATTAATTCAATGTAAAAAGTTATTAAGTGACATAACGAATAAAGACGAACAACACGAAATTATTAGACATTTTCATGAAGGACAGTCAAATCACCGCGGCATAACGGAAATTGAAACAGAAATAAAAAGAGCTTATTTTTGGCCAGGAATACGGAACGATATTATTGAATTCGTTAATCGCTGTGGAATCTGTCAAACAAATAAATATGATAGGAACCCTCCAAAACAAAAATTAATGATAACCCCCACACCTTCCAAACCATTTGAGATTATTTATGTAGACACTTTTTCTGCACAAAGACAAAAATATTTAACAGTAATTGACACTTTCTCAAAATACGGACAGGCTTACCCAATTGCAGCAGCAACCGGAGTGGAAATCGTAAAAGCATTTTTAATTTTTATGACCCATCATGGTTCACCTAGTCTAGTTATAATGGACTGTGGAACGGAACTAAAAAACTCAGTTTTACAAGAATTTTTCGACATTCATAAAATCAATTATCATTATGTAACTCCAAATAGTACACAATCAAAAGGTGCAATAGAACGTTTCCATTCGACTATCATCGAACATTTGAGAATTATACGAACAAAAAATAACGGAAAAATTGATATTCTGAATGATATGCCATATGCTATTTTCGGATATAATAATTCAATACATTCAGTAACAAAACAAAAACCAATCGACATTATAAATGGACATCTTAAAGTTAGGGATATATTTGACATTGACATTAACAAACAACAAATAAATAATTACATACAAGAACACCGCGAAAATACAGCAGAAATCTATAAAACCTTAAATGGAAAATTAATATCACAAAAAGAAAAAACAATTCAATATCATAATAAGGACCGACATGATCCTTTAGAATACGAACCAGACACCGACATTTATAGAAAAAACACAACTTTAGTTAGAAATAAACTCAACCCAAAATTTACCCCTGACAAAGCAATAGAAAATAAAAATATTCAGGTTACAAACAAAAAGGGGATCTTACTACACAAACAATTACTTAAAAGACCAAAAACTAACAACAAACATAATTTTCAGGACGCTACTGATCCTCACGACCCTGGTCCTTCTACCAGTAAGGCCACAAGAAATTCAGATCACTAACCTAAACAATAATTCAGGAATCCTTCCGTATCTTTTAGGAAAGGCAAAAGTAAAATCAAACCTTCACACTTTCCTACATTATTATGATCTTTCCCCCATTCAGAACGAAATTGAATCTCTAAAAATCGCATATGTTAATGTAAGTCAGGCAATCCAACAGGGACTTAGTCACCCTTATTACAATGAATTAGAAAATTTTGACCGAGCTCTTGTATACCAATTAAAAATAGCAGAAAATAAATTAAATTCGTTATGGCCATCTAAAAGAACAAAACGAGGTCTCATTGACGGATTAGGATCTGTAATTAAGAGTATATCTGGAAATCTAGACGCCAACGACGCAATTCGTTACGATAAAGCCATCTCGGAAATTTAAAATAATCAATAAGAAATAGTACAAAAATTAAATCAACAGATTTCACTTTCAACAGAGATAATTCAAAATTTTATTGAAACAATATCAAAAAAAAAAAAAAAAAATAATCAAATAGTAATTGCAGCTGGTATTAATAGGATTCGGTCCGAACAAAAAAAAAGCTACTATTTGAATTTAATGATTATTTACAAACTCGTAATATTTTAGATCAACTTAACCTAAGTATAACAATAATTCTTCAGCTTCTAGCAGATATAGAAAATTCTGTAACCTTTCTCGTATCGGAGTTTTGCATACTAGTGTCGTGAAACCGGACGAATTGGAATCTATCATAAGAATAGTGTTGAAATATCATTCATCAAATGAATTAATTTTCTCAAATTTTAGTCATAAATATTACGACATTATAAAAGTTGACGCTTTTACTCTGACACAAAAATCGTTTTCGCTATTCACCTTCCTATAGTTTTTCCCGAAGATTTTTCCCTTTATCATCTTTACGCAGTTCCTACCCTTAATTCTACAATTATAATTCCTCCAAATACCTTTCTGATCATGAAAAAAAAAATCGTACCAATATGCATCGCTGCCTTGTATCGATCTCAAGCCAGTTGTACTCAATCACCTAAAGAACAATTCAGAGACACATTTTTGGGATATCTCACTGTGTCTCCTTCTAATACTTGCCGTAGCTATTTTCCTTATTAAGAAAATTAGGAAAACAACAACAAAACTCGTACAGCCGTCTATCTTAGAGGAAGAAAATCCCCAAGTGGACGTCTAGCTAATCGAACCCGCATAATTTTTCTAAGTAAGAATTTTATTTTAAGTTTAGAAATTATTTTAAAAAGCAGTTTTCCTTTGGAAAGCTTTTAAGTCGCGTCTGCTAAAAACAAATACCGCTGAAGAAATTACCAAACCGATCAGAGATATTTTGGAACATACTAAAAAATTGCCAAAAAATTTACAATTCGATCAGGGTACCAAATTCTACAACAGTAAATTTCAGCATTTGACGAAAAAAATAACATCAATCATAGTACTCTCAGTACTAAAATAGAGGCTATCGCCGAAAAATACGAACTTTGGAATCTAAACTGTACAAATATTTCAGTTTACACAGAAGTCATAAGTGCATCGAAGTATTACCTGAAATTACCAGAGAATTCAATAACATTAAACAGAAAAATTCGACTAAGTCCTCAAATGTAAACAAATCTAACTAGAAAAATATTTTGCGCAAAAACTCTAGTTATTTGAAAATCGTAGGTAGCCGAAAATTTCAAATTGGTGATATTTTGGGCATAAGAAAAACCAAATATGTGATTGAAAAAGGTTATATACCTAATTGGACAAATGCATTATTTAAAATTGTAAAAGTCAAAATAACGACCCCAATAACCTCTTTACTCGAATATATGGAGGGCAATCCGATAAAGGGTATTTTTATGAGAAATAATTACAAAAAACTGCTCACCCCGAGATCTACCTAGTGAAAAAAGTGTTACGTAATAAAAGTAAAAAAATATATGTGTAATGGCTGGCCCTTTCTAATACCTTCAACATTTGGATCCAACATAGCAATTTAGTATAGAAATAAATGAAGAACACGTACAAATTTTTTCAAGAGGCCTTTTTAAACAAGCACCACTTTTAATCCAATATCGACGGTATAAAAGCGGTTAGTACTAAATAATTTTCATCATTCAACAAGAGGAATCGAGGCAGGAGTTATTTTAGTGCTACTACTAGTGAAAAACACGTACCACAAAAACGAAGAGTGCTTGAAAAATCATTGTTGCTTCCGATCGATAACGATCAAGCATTAGATGAAGTTTTGCAGTGTACGAAGAGGTACCATTTAAACAATATTATTTATTTCACTCGCCATTTTTAGCCGGTTCCTCTCAAATTAACTGCTTTCTGAGCCCGCCAAAATCATTTGCTGCGACAATTATTCTATTGTAGTCTTTCAAGGCAATCAAGTTTCGCTTCAACTAATCGAATATATTTTTTGATCTATTCATTCAAAAGATTTACAGCATCTTGAACGTTCCAACTAATTTCAAAAATCCTGCTGTAGTGTCGCCAATCGGGAATTTTGCAACTTTAACGGAATTAATCTGGTGGTGGTGGTGGTGGAAGATTTATGTTATTATCTATTAGTATTTTTAACAACTGTAAACGACTTTGATCATATTTTTGACACGCAAAAAATATATGATTCAAATCCGCAATTGATTGGTTATCAAAACATAAACAGAAAAACCTGTTCCATTTAGTGATTTTGATCCATCTGTGTAAATTTGAAGGAAGTTCTCGTATTTGTTCATTAATGTTTGTAGATATAAGTTGTTCGCAGTGTGGACTTCGGTGTACGTAGGGAATATTACAGTAGGTCTGAACATTACTTCTGAAAAATCTAATTCAAATACTGGTAGTTTATCATGTGAATTAACAAAATTGCTAAATTCCTTAAACCTAATGTATGCATCAGCCAAAGGTGGGCTATTTTTCTTTTCCCAAAACTTATTAGTTAAATTCTCAATAGCTACTTCATGGATTTTATAAGTGAATAGATTTTTATTATGAAAACTTGTTAGAAAGCTAATTTTTTTGAATGCTAAAAATTCCCTTCTTATTCCCATGGGTGGTTCTCGAGCCACAGCTAGGATAGCTTGCGTAGGTGACGATTTCATGGCACCGATACAAATTCTTATAGCACTGTATTATATTCGATCAATTTTTTAAGATGTACATTAGAAGCCCAACCATACAAAATACAGCCATAGTCTAGTATAGATCTTATGTAAACCCTACAGAATAAGAGAGCGATATTGGGATCAGCTCCCCATTTAGTTTTAGCGACGCACTTCAACATATTTATCCCTTTTTCACTTCTGCTTCTCAGGTAGTTTATATGGCTACTCCATAACAGCTTACAATCTAAAACAATACCTAAATATTTGTATCAGGAGCATGTAATCTATGCCTTGTAAAAAACACATCAGCAGATTTTTCAGAGGATATAGTTAAGCCACGGTCAGTAAACCACATTCTAAGGCAGTATACTATATTTTTCAGGACCTGAATACATTTACTATAGCTGTCTTGCATGGTATAGAAACAAAACTCAGAACTGAACTTTGAGGCATACCGTGGTTTACCATCCTTGGACCATGCAATACATTATTTTGGTCTTTTATGTATATTGTTCGATATCGATATAAGTTCGCGATATTGCTTGCAAATTGTGGATTAATATCTAATGATATTAAGCTTTCAGTTAGGGTATTCAGATCCACTGCATCATAGGCCCTTTAATATCTATAAAAAAGCAGCCAAGATACTTATTTTTTGAGAAAGAATATTCGATTTCTGAAACTAAATGTGATACAGCGTCAATCGTTCCTGTTCCGCGTCGACTTCCATACTGCGAGAGTGGTAGCTTGGAATTATATTCTAGAAACCATTCTAATCTTGTCTTGATCATGCTTTCAAAAGTTTTTGTGATACATGACATGAGAGAAACTGGTCTATAAGATGATGTCAAATTTGGATCTTTATGTGGTTTTAAAATAAGTACTATGACAACTTCCTTCAAATCATCAAAGATGTTTCCATTAAGCCACCATCTATTAAAATTGTTAAGTACTATTTGCTTACCTTTAAAAGGTAATTCTTTTAACATATTATATGTGATACTGTCCTTACCGGGAGCAGTACTTCTATGAGACTTAAGGGCTGATTATAGCTCTGCAAGTGAGAAATCGTTTAATGGAAGATTGTTGGAATTAGGTAATCGTGAAGGGAGTTTATAGATTTGGTTGTTAGCAGTTGGGGTTGCAAACACCTCTAAAAAATGTGCTACTATTTCTGTAGATATGTTAGGTTTGTTTTTGTTACGGTATTTGTTCGAGATTTTATTTATATATTGCCAAATTTTGTCTATAGGTGTATTTTTATTTAGACTATTTACAAAGTTTTTCCAACTTGCACTTCATTTTTCCTTAAAAATGAGTTTTGTCTGGGCTTCGATATTTTTATAACTGATATAATTTTCCCAATTAGATAAATTTTTATATTTTTGCAAAGCTTGTTTTCTTTTAAGGACTATTTTACCACATTCCTCATCCCACCAAACTGAATGGGGAGTTTTTATTAATATTGGTTGATTGACTTTCATTGACTTTGTTGCTGCATTTGCTATTATATTAATTAATTCAGTTAGATTTAATTCATCTTCGTTTTGCTCTAATAAAGTGTTAATTGTATGTGAAAAGAGAAGCCAGTCTGCAGTTGATTCCTTCCATTTGGTGGATGGCATAATATTTTGAGGGGTATACAGGCTTCCATGTTCTATTAATATTGGAAAATGATCTGATCTCATAGTATCAGAGAGGACTGACCATTTTATTTTGGAAGTTATACTAGGTGTAGCAATTGTAAGATCCACAGCAGATCTATTTTCGTTGGGTCTTGTTAATTTAGTAGGTGTTCCGTCGTTTATAACAATATGGTTAGTATTATTTAGCGCTTCTACCAGCCGTACACCACTAACATGATCAGTTACAGACCCCCATAACGTATGATGACAGTTAAAGTCTCCACAGAATAAAGTATCGCCAGTGAACTGTGAAAATAATTTTTCCCAGTCCTTGTCGGATACATTTTTATTTGGAGGTTTATAAATACTTACTAAAGATAAGTTGATTTGTTCAATGAATATAGCACAAGTTTCTATATTTTTGTTAAAATTTTGTTCAATAGTTTTAATTGTGTAGTTAAGATGTTTACTTATTAAGATGGCAACACCTCCTTTGCCGTCGCTTCTATTTTTTTTGTACGCTATTAAAACCTTGAAGGTTTAAGTCTGTTTTTGGTTTTAACCATGTTTCACAAAATATAAATATATCAAAAGTTTGTTGGTTTAATAATTTAACTAAGTTAGGTTTACGTTTATTGATAGATAGTAAGTTCCACTGTAATATTTTTAATGTTCTAGTAAGAGGATTCATCACTGATACTTACAGCATCTGATGTTTCAAATTCTAAAATAGAATTAATAGTTTCCCTTATATTTGAATCAACATTATTATTAATACTATTACCACTAGAGTTGAATATGAAGTTTGATTGTATGAAATTATAAATGTTTTCTGTTATTTTTTCTTTGAATTGTCGAAAATCGTCACTATGTGGATTAGAGAGAACTGAAAGAGTTTTAGTTGTTTGAGATTTAACAATTTCTTTAGATTTTGCGGGAGTTGTACTAATTGGAGATATAGGTGGAGACGAATCTTTTCATTTTTTACCTGGAGTTTGTGTTTTTGGTTTATGTAACATGTAAGAGGGTGGCGTATATTGAGTTTGCATATTCTGGGGGAGACTTGGGAAGTTTTCTATATTATTTAAAACTGAAAATCTATTATTTGTGGTTACTTTAGCGTAATAAGGATTATTAACTAAAATTTCGGCTTCTTTAAAAGAAAGATTTCTGAATGCCATTTTCTTTTTAATGTTATGCTGTTTCATGTACATTCCACAATTTTTGGATATCGAGGGATGTTCCCTATTTTGGCAATAAATGCAAAATTTCTCTGACTTTAAACATTTTTCGTTTAAATCATGAACTTCGGCACAATTTTGACATCTTCGTGTCTAAGATTTGCATAATTTTGCGGTATGTCCATACCTAAGACAGCTATAACACTAAACAACCGGATGTATATATGGCTCCACAGAAAAGGATGTTAAGTTAATTTTAATTTTGTCAGGAATAAATGTCCCTTCAAAAGTTACTATAATTACTTGGCGGTCTACTAATTTAGATTCATTATTTTCCGTTATTTTTCTTTTCATTCTTTGTACTTTAATGACTTTTGTAGTATTACATTCTATATATTTAACCAAAAAATCCTCTGAGAAGAATGTATCCACCCATCTCACGACACCTTTTCGGTGGTTAAAAAAAGGAGGAATATAGGCTACTAGACCGTTTTTTTTAATTATTTCGTGTCCCACCAAAGCATTGGCATTTTCATAATTTTTAAAAATTACCTTGACTCTACTTACTCCTACTAACTTTATATCGATTATATTTTTTTTGAAATTATAATTTTCTAATAGGAAATATCCTATTTTCATAGGAAATAATCTCCCCAAGTTTTTTTTTAAATGCTCAACAAAAACATAGTAAGGACTGTTGTCTTTGTTGCTATATTTGTTACTTAAGTCGAATAAACTTAGATCTTTTATATTATTATCATCTTCGTTCGGAATATTTAAATTACCGGGAGGCTGATCGCCGCCCGTGTCGATATCCATTTTTGTTTATTTACTTATCTTCAGCTTTGTTATCACTTTAACAATCAAAATCAAAATAACGTAAAAATACTTAAATTAATAATAGTTCCAATTAGTTAAGTATTAGATATTTTTAATAACTAAAAAATTAATTACAAATTAAATAAATACTTATCCGTTTATGTATGTGTAAATATGTATATTTTTATAAAGATAAAATACATTGTGATTTACATTTTCTAAAAAAGGATTCTTTTTTTACCTTTGTCCGTTCCCTTTTTGAAAACATGAAAGATAAATAAAATGACTTAGTCGATATAAAGTCCATAAGGAACAATATAAAAATGTATCGTGTGTACGTGATTTTTCGGATATTTTTTAAAATATAACCTCTATTATTTTAAAAGGTTTTCATTTATAAAAATATATTACTTTTGACAATAGATACATCACTTGAAATAATAAGACTTTAGACGGAATTTTGAACATATTCCAGTCGGAAGTGCCCATACCCATGAGCTTTCTATAAAATTCGCTGTATTTGAAATATGTAATATATATTTTAACGAAAAAAATAAATGTACTCATCTATGAGGATGACTGCTTCCGGAGGACTGTATCATTTTATGAGATATTTGACAACGTCTATTATAAGCGGCTTCTTCAGGAGGTGAGATGTCCACGGAAACTCAACTACTTAATGCAGCCAAGGGCGAAACACATCTGTGGTTAGATGTGAACGGTAACTTAACTACTCAACGTAGCCAGAAGCGAAACACATCTGGGGGTGAGATGTGCACGGTAACTCAACAACTGAATATAGCTGGAGGGAAAACACATCTGAATTGGAAAATGGCTAGAGACAAAATTTATATGTTGCATTTTTGTCCACCCTGTACCAATTTGAATCAACTTGTGATACATTTTTGGAATTAGCTCAGCAAGGAAAATCCGCAAATTGAAAAAACTGGAGCTGACGTCATCACTCAAAGGTTATTCACCCTCTATGATAAATTATTCTTTTAAAAAATAGTAAATTAAAATAAAAAATCTACCTGTTTCATATTACACTTTATTTAGCTAATAATGAATTTATGCCTTATTTTATGGATGCACTTTATAAATAAATTGACACCTACACCTAAATTAGGTTACGGTAAACATTTGACTATGTTCCATTTTTTGAGTAGATTATTGCAATCTATTTATTTTATTTGTTTTATTTGACTTTATTATTTTAAAATATTTATTTGATTTTCTTTACCTCTCTATTCGTTATTTCAGTTTTTTTGGTTTACTAGATTTATTTGATTTTATTCAATTTAATCACCTTATTTGATTTTATTTATTTTATTTCGTTTGTGTGATTTATTTGACTTATTTGATTTATTCGTAAAATTATATGACATATTTTGTGAATCTGTCTGATTTGAACTATTTACTCTATTTATTTGAAATGTATGTATTTTTGTTTGTTTCTATTTTTCAATTATTTTTTCTGAATTATCAGGAATTTTCTTTCTGGTTCTTTCCCCTACAGTTTTATTGATACATTGCACCAAACCAGTCATGTCTAACATTTAGTAATATTTTGTTGATTAATTTTATCTTTAATTTCCGTATTAAATTTCCTAGCTATTTAAATAACTGATGTATTACTTGTTTTATTTTACCTTGTCACCTTTCAAATCACTACGAGATGTACAATCTAGATCTATTCTGTAAAATCACAATGTGGAGTCTGCTCGCTCTCCTCATAATAATAAAGAGTAAATAATATAGTAAATGTCATCAACTAATAAAATGGCCAGTTTTTGATAAGTGGGTTACTTACATTACAACGTTTTATTACATTAAAAACTAACTATGGGAACTGATAATATTAATTATTAAATGCATTTTTATTAATATAATTATCGCTTAGTGATATTTCGAGCGGTCAAGATGATGTACACGTTTCTATGTCACGAGAAATAAACGGGTTACTTCTATTTTACTTAAGTAAGTTATTTAAGCTAAAAATTGTTATGATATAATGCATTTAGAATTCCTTATAAATTTTGTATATCGACTAATAAAGTAATTAGTCGCTTAAAGGAGCTGATCTAAAATGAAACTATTGAATTCACCAGATCTTGCGTTATTTTAATATTTTATGACCACCCGAAATTCACAAAAAATCGAAACTTCTCAAAAACTGTCCTTGCTTGGTATAGGGAACCACTTAAATTTTTCCATTATTTTTTGCGGACACAAAAATTTATTCAAATGTAGCGTATTCCTTTTAAAATATACTTCCGATTTAATATTTTTTGGACCACCTTGTATATTGCCAATTATTTTTAAAATTTTTATTGGCCTACATACTCTTATATAAAAATAAAATGCAAAATTATTATAGTTATATTCCTTGTCGTATATTTTAATATAACTTTAAATTTAATACATTATTTTTCTAAAATGTAAATTTTCGACAACGGGTAAAATTGAAATACACATTATCTATTTTGGGAATAGGCATTATACTTTTGTAAACTTTCTAAAAGTTATCTACCTATGATTTAGTGTTAAACAGTTGTTAAAAATGTCCTTTAACTAGGGAGACTGTTTTATTATTTATCCTAATGGCATCAATTTTTATACGTTATAGAGTATGTACTTAATAATATTTTTTTTATCCTACGGGGTGTTTTTAATTGTTACAATGCTAGTATTTATTTTTACTGGCCGGTTGTGAATTATTTGGTACTAACTGTAATACCTGAGAATAGGCTCTTGTTAAGTGCATGACGTATGGATCTGAACGGCTCATGTTTTATATGCTGTAAGGTTTGTGGTTACATTATAAGTTATAAGCAGGCCTCCCATGAAGCCGCAGGAATAAGCCAATGGGGAGCCGGTTTAGGACTAGCGCTTTTGTTCTTAAAAAGACGCTTCAAGTGGGCGGCAACAAGGCGTACAGCCCGTTGAAGAAATTGCAGGCTGAGATGGTAATTAGAGAATGATAGTCACGATTTTGGGAGGTCGCTGATATTGGCTTGAAATGTCATTTGGTATGGGCATCTATTGATCTTATTTTCTATTCATCAACGATATGACTAAATTGCTTTCTGGAAGTCGTTTTAGAAATTTTTTAATAAGGTAGGTAATTATTTTAAAGGAAAGAGGAAAATATTTTGTACCGGTCTTTGTAATTCTTTTAATTTTAAATATTAGCACTTATATAAGGATAAATCCGTATCTAAGACAAGAATGCTATTTTTTAAGTAAATTTTAAATCTTAGGTATTCCTTCATAAAATGTATTTACTTATTACAAGGTATAGGCAAGTTAGATTTTATAAATCAGTGTTTATTCTACTGCCTTAAAAATTAGAAGAAACAGCTTAACCAAATTATCAATTATTGAAATTATATTTAGATTCCAATCTCTGTGGGCAATTCTCCTACGTCGACAATTTTTTTAGGTAACTGTGAAAACCTAATTAATACATTTGCAAGTCCGACTGATAATGCTTCAAATGTTTTTTTATTAAGAGCGATCATAGGTAAATTAACTGGAAGAATTCAAATGTTAATAGAATCCAGAAATTAACGACATAGCAATCACTAAAAGATGCACTTAATCTCAGTTTTGGTAATTAAAAAGACATTGAATGTTAAAATACAAGATTTGATAGTTTCACGACGGTTTAAAAACGAACCCTCTTTTAATTTCTGTACGCATTGTGAAGATGTACGTAGTTTAGTCATTTTCAAATTAAATTCTTTAAACATACCTGTTGCAGAAAAAACCATTACACTAAAAAGTTAAGGTGATTTATTATTAAAAACTTTTATTCGAGGTGGACCCAAACAAATTAGATTAATTAGATTATCCATAAGCTTATTAAAAGGACGAATACAATAATTGTGTAATTATCAAAATGAATCTAACACTGAAAAAAGCAAATGAAAATAATTTAACAAATTTCTACTCAACACATTCTCTTGTATCGATTTCAGATTCAATGATCCTGTCATCGCCTTTTCTCTCTCCTGGAAGGTTATTGATTGCTTATATGATAGTAACTATTTTCTTATACTAATACCTAACAATGAGAGACAAGATCCAAACAAGGCGCGTATCCAATGCTGATTGAGACAGTTCTAAGCTCAAAATCAGCTCTGTTACATATCCACAAAACATCAATGAAGCACTTGAACTTTTTAAAATATGGAGGGAATAAAACTACAAATTAGCACTAAAGAATCTAAAAAAGCTCTTAATAAATATCGATGATTAAAAACCACAGAAAACCTTATAAAATTCAAGAGGTTATGGAATCAATATGTATCTTCGATAACAAACGACGTTACATCTAGCGAAATGTAGAATAAAATTCGAAATAGGAAAGGTATTTACCCTAACTTAACAATACCAGCCATCAAAAACATAAAATTATAACCCTCAGACATAATATTCGGACATATTACAGACAATGACCCTTTTAATCTAGAGATTAATAGGCTGATATTGAATGACTATGTGAATCGACATAAAGAAGCACAAAATTACTATAGTTGAATGTGAACGAATATTTACATGCTAATAAAAAATATTATATCAAGAATATTAATGTAGATGGGGAAGATTCTAAAATATTTGTACATTATCCCAAAACCTACATAAAAAATACTAAACGTCAGAAAAATATTAATAAATTTCAATATTCTATAAATATTAGATCAGTTAATTAAAAACCTAATACAATAGCCCCTCGACACATGGTAAAATCTATATTAGGAATATTAAATGTCCGCTTAAAAGATTATAATCTGTCAATAACTAAACAAAATTATCTTTTATGTTACCAAGTCTGCTCTGAGCCCATGAATCTATTACAGTCAGAAATCTCGAAGACAATCTTGAACTAAAATTTAGGACAAAGTAACGGAATATTATTACTGAATAATTTATTAGAACGACTTAAATTAAATAATTGACGAAATTAATAATCTAAGAACAACAATGGTAACTTAGACTCGACAATTAAACAATACCCCATATTAACTGTTTCAAAGATAAATTACCTATACTTTTCTTTCATTTCCACAATATTAAATAAAAAAAGCTTTAAAATACTGTGAAAATTAAAGAGAAGCATTATTTATATTTTATATTTAATACCCCATATGGTTTACAAACACGCTGCATTACTTAGAAATTCTACAAGTTCTGGGGAATAATGTGGAGACTAAATTATTAGAAATACCCACATCCCCAAAAATTAAAAATAGGTTTAATTAAAGGTTTAGGATCAATATTTAAATCCATTACTGGCAATTTAGATGGCAGTGACGGAAAACATTATAAGAACTTGATTAGATAACTTCAAACCAATCAAAATAAATAACAAAATAACGATATGATAACATATACCGGTATCTGATCCTTTGTTTTTGTATCATATTTTACTTGATTAGAAAGCTTACTTTTACATTTTCTGTCTAGAATATGTATATCATTAAACTCATTATATAAACTAAATATTTCTTGTTTTCCTCGGAATTTAAATGATTTACGCGAATTAAATTCTCGATATCCTGATCTAAGAGTTGTAATGCGACTACCTTGTTGGCGTCGACCGATATATTATATTTTTCCATATAAAATAGGAATTTCTTTCCTTTTATTTTTTAATATATTATTTATTACCTAAATCTACAGAAAATTTTAAATTGTGTAATTAATTTAATTTTAATAATCCATAATAATTATTGCGGAACTTAAATACTATGACATTTAAAGTAAGATTAGAATTAAATTCAGCGAAAGCGCGATTTTTATCTTTATGTTTCTTTTGCCTACAGCACTTATTATTAAATATGGGACACTGTAAATAATTTCTGGAAAATATTTTTTGATAATTGCTGGGCTGAAAATACTGGACATACTACGACAGAATCAATAAGTAGTGTTAAAGACAGGTACATGCAAATTTTATTAAATACGAATTTGAGAAAATTTCAACCATGGTTTGGGCTCTGGAAGACCGATTTTCCAAAAATTTTCTATTTTTAATAAGTTCAATATTAATAGAATTCGAGACAATTTGATTATATTCTATATAAAATTGATTATTGGACATGTGATTTTCCAACTCGAAAATCTATAGCTCTTGAACTTTTTGAAAACAAGAGATTATATAAGCCATACTCAGAAGTACAATAACAGTGGTTAGTAAAAGATAAAACCCCATAGGGTTATTTAAACTGTTAAATTTACAACAAAATTAATTGAAATGACTGAAGAACTAAAGACAAGATAATATTTCAAAAAAGTACAAAAGTTAAGTACATGAGCACATTGTAAGTTAATTAAAAAATAGAGCCTACTAATACCACTAACAAAATAATATACTGATAGAACTTAAATAACGAACAAACCCGGTAAACTTGATTAGTAAAATACAACATAATTACGAGAACAAAACTCAAACATTAGATTTAATTGGTTAATAAAATTTGAACGTACTATATTATTGAGAGACAACATTATTATCTTCCGAAGGAACAGGTATTTCTCAAAGTTTAGGAAAATAAAGATAGACGGAGAGATATCGGAACAGATTTAAGAGATTAAAAGGCAGGTAAAAATAGCAATAAAGATACAGTGTGACCCATCTAAATTGAAAACACCACCATAGTATTTGAAGTTATTAACCGATTTCAACATTTTTTTTAATTTTATACATTAAAAGCTATTTGGAGACAAGGTTTTAAAAAATTATTCCTATTTTTAAGCCATAGTCAATAATTCAGAAATCTTATTAGGGATTTTTATATAAAAAAATAAGTATGCCACTGAATTTAGATGCCTCCTAAATAGATGTGACCTAACTTTTATTAAAATATATTTATTAATAAATAAAACTTATGGCATTGTAATTTTCAAAAATATACTAGGCAAAAGTTTACCAAAAGTGAACTAGCAATTTTTTTTATCAAAAAAACGATTACGCCACTGTATTTAGATTTGCAGATAAATTGATGTGACCCAAATTTTATTAGAATACGTTTATTAATAAAAAAGTTATAAATAATTAAATTTTCAGAATTTAAAGCGTCCAATAACTGATAATAATGGAAAATATAAAGGAGAATAATCTTCAATCTTCAAGAAATAATATAAGAAATAAAATTCGACCTGTCAAAAAAAATAGTTCGCTATTTCCTTGAACCTCCTTGACTATCATTGAACAAAAAATATAATTAATTATAAATGATATAAATTCAAGCAAAAGCGACCAAAAAACCTTAAAGGAACTCACTTTTATCCTAATAATAATAATAATAATAATATAATAATATTACATGATACACTCACCAATTTTTCACTTCCCGAGAACAGGTACCTGTCGGAGCGGAAAGAATCCGACCCTGTAGTTCGAAGGTCGGAAGAGAAGAGAGAATTTTCTTAAACAATTCTCAATATAAAGACCCATATGCACACTTCAATATCTATCACAGAGGCAATCAATTGCAATTTTAGTTTTATGAATACGAGGGGTACTCAAAAGTATCCAATGCAAAAGAAATTAAATCAATAATATAATGATTTAGTTCTGAAACCATAACGATGTACCAAGTACTTGTTACATGGTTTTAATGCGTTTTGGTACGAATTTGACATGGGTTATGAAAATTTTTTATATTCTCTGGGTTTAAAAATATTTCTAGACATAGTCGACATATGTTCTGGATGTCCTAAGGGGCAAATACATTTTTAGGAGGTCCAAATACTTATTTATTTGTAGGATAATATTTGTTTATCATACGAGGTTGTATCGGAATCGGTTATCTGGAATGTATTAGGATTGCCTTGAAGTTTATAGGAATAGAATCTGATTTCTTTAAGAAATATTGTTAATAAGATTTCTACTCTTCTGGAAAGCAGATTGATTTGAATCTTAATGGATTTTTTTTAATCCGATGTTATTAAAATTTCGGTTTTTATTTTGAATAAAATTAGGATTTGCCTGGGTAGGCTCGACAAATTTTAGATTAGTTTGTTAGGTCCGGACATTTTCTTCTTCGGTAATAAATGCAATGGCTTCTTTAATAATAATTAAATTTTTTAGTCTAATAATAGTTTGTAAAATATCTGACAGACTTCTTAATAAACTATAAAGGATTATCTCATCATATTGTTGTCTGTATGATTATTTTAAAGCAAACGACAATTCTGGCTCTGTAGAACTATTTACTATGCAAATCAATTGGCTCCTTAAATATTGTAGTCTTCTAGGAAAGTTTATTAGTTATTCATTCCTTTGTAAATTGACCATTAAAAGATATTACTCAAGATATTCAAGACATCTTCGATATCCGAAATATTCTTGCAGAGCTACTTTAATAGTATTCTACGAATCTAATTCATTTTGTGAACCAACTAGTAGATTTGCTTTGTCTATTAATTTTGACTAAATTATTTTGATAATCTAGTTTTGAATATTGATTGATTATTATTAAAAATATTACGCCATACTTTACGTCGCACAAATTAATTTGATTCGTTTTTGTTTTTTTCGTTATATCTAATCGTAGTCGTCGTCGTAGGTTTTATCTTAGTTGTTTTCGTAGATGAACTTAAAATCATAGCAAATTTCTCTTTTGCGCTATATAAATATTGCAAAGCTATTTTATCGTCTTCATCTAAATTTTTCCTGATACCCATGCCGACATAATTGAAGATTGTGTATCATTATAATGTAAACATAAACTGTGACCTATCTCTGGGTGACCATCATTAAAATATTATATCCATCTTCGGAGCTGTTACTCGTCATTTTTCTTCACCACATAAATATATTTCTATATATTTTTGAGAATCACTAGGAAAATAACTATGTCCCTATTGATCATCTGGACCCTCTAAATAATATAGACCATTTTCCTTACCTTTACAAAACTAATTGTAATGTTTACCATTTTAAATTTTAAATTTGAAATGCTCTTCCATACGCCAAAAGGGTGTTTAACAAGATCAAGATAAATATTACAATTGCTGTGTATATTAATACTATTCGGTAGATACTATTTTAATAATTTTTTATTCTATTTGTTAGCATTCGAAAGTGATTGTCTGACGTCAAAGAGTAGGAACAGATATCTGGGTCAGATAAATATATTTATGTCAAAACTTATTTTAAAAAACATATTTTCAAAATGAGTCGTTTATTTTAAAAAACACTAAATATTAATTAAGTTGTTTTATGAGCAAAGATCAGAACAAGAATGAATAAAAATTAATTTACAAGATAATACGAAGAATGAAATGTTACTATTTAATTTGAGCCTTTTCTAATATTTATATAGAGGCTTATTTCTTCATATAATTTGCGGCACCGAGTTTGCTTTAACCCTGTATAAACGAAAATATTTTGAAAGTGTGCACTCAGTAACTGCACTAATTCTAACAAACTTAGAAAATGTATTGTCCATTCTACACGTACCTTTAAGGCCGCACTATTTTCGGGGACGCTCTGTATATTCATCGCCTTAGGGTCATGAACATTTTTTGCGTTAATAACATGTACTAAGATATTAAAAAATCCCGAAATTCAGTAATTGGCAAAAATTCCATTATCTTGGTGGGCAGTCCGAAAATTAAACATTTAAAAGGTTTATGTTCATATCTCATTTGTTATCAATTTGATCACCTATCAAACATTGTCAATTAGAAATCTGGACATGCTCCATATTTTTATTATAAAAATATTTTTTGCCATATTTGTTAAGCATTTTCTTTTATTTTTGCAGGACAAACCTAAAACATTAATTTTAAATTAAAATTTTATTTCATAGCTTAGTCAACTATGAGAAACTAATACTAATAATAATATCCTGAATATACCTGAATTTTAACTCGTTCGTCTTTCCTTTTTGGTCTTTCTCCAAGTGCATAAAATGTTATGGTCAAAGTAAACATAAGATATCAAAAACAAATAATAGTGAAAAATCCTGTTTGGCAATATGACAGTCAAGAGCGGCTATGACTGACCATTTCTCATAGAAATCGTGAATGTTACAAAACCTTGAAAACACTGTCAAATAGACTTTCATATTTATAATCAGTAATAATTTCATATTTACAGTCAATAATAATTTTAACATTAAATAATTAGTTTTCAAACATATTTTCATTCGACTCTACTATCTCCAGTAAGATGAACTCCCGGTAAGAAATTTTTGTTTATTTAAGTGAAATTGTTGTGAACGATTTGTCAACATTATGTTTGGGGAAAACCAATGCCTTTTTGTTAACAAGTCCCAAGGTACCCCTTTATAGAGTTGGGCGTTACATATGGTGGAGTCGCCTATGTTAATATCCTGGCAAATTTTAGTGAAATTTTTCGGGACAATAGGTTTAAAAATTCTTTTTAAATTCACATTTAGATTGTATCTTGTTTTACAGAAGGCTCATTATAGGTTTTAAGTAAAATAACAATTTTTTTAACACGTCGTTCTTTTATTTAATTTTAAAGAAGTAAAATTATTATATTAAACTAGATAAAGTTTGGTAACAATAATTAAAATTTCATAATTTTCTATTAAGTTCTAAATATTCGATTATAAAGTCAAGGAATTAGTATTCGTAATTTATAAATGTTAATTGAATAAAATAAAAGACATTTTCATGTTTTCCTTAGTATTTTAACTTTTTTTTTTGATTACTCATATGGTTGGAAAAAACAGCAAATCAATGGCTTATCGTTTATAACTGTTGAATAATCTGTTGTTTTGTTTGTTTGATCCATTTTTTACTGCATTTAACAATATAAACGAATGAATATCTGTGAAGTTAATCGTATTTTTCAGAAGATTTTGTGGTTTTAGGGATATATATGATTTTCTTCTCTTTTCTAATTTACAGTCAAATGTATTTTACTTTTGGGTATACTATTATATATTTGTTACATTTTACGCATATGAAAGAAAGACTGAATTATTTGAATTACATTTTATTATCTCTATCTTCTTCTAAGTTTTCAACTGAAAGCGGAGTCTGTTCTTGTTGTTCTTGTTAAACAATCTTCATCTTTTGCGCGTACATCGACGAAACGTTCTACTATAAATACAAGTGACTGTTAGTTTTATAACTCAGATGTGATGCTTTTGTATCAAGGAGAGGGTCTGTTTATTTCAGCAATCAATTCTTTACCCTTTGCACTATATATTAGAAATTACAGGTTTTTGGACGTAAGTTATTAAAAAAATATTTTAAATAGTTAAATAGGATATTTTTTAGCCGGTATCAAACTACAAAAACCACTTGCACGTGGTGATCCTGGGAACGTGTAAAAGCTAAAGGCTCTATATTAGGTGGTCGAGCGAACGCACTTATTGTCACAGGAGCCATGAAATTGAAACGGAAACTCGGCATGGGTGCGAAAAAATCTTTGAATGATCAGGTTTTGAAAAAATTGGAAAATCTATGAAGGATGCAACAACATTAAAGAAAGCAGTTACGTTAGCTTTAAAACCAGCCAGAGTAGCTGTTAGATAAGCTGGCGAGAAAAATAATATTAAGCGGTGGGGCTACCGGCATAGCAAAAACCGTTGCCGAATGCGCAGAAAAAATAGAGGAAGAACAACAACGCCACAACAAAGCCATAGAATCGCTAGGCAGAGGACTGTACCTAAAAAAGAACGCAAAAGGGGGTTTGGAACAAAAAACTTCCTATAAAGCTATCTAATAGAGCGTTATTCGATAGAGATCTATGTTACTATGTAAAACGTTTAAAGATCCCTTACTTTCAGAAGAGAATGTACCATTGTAAATTTGGATAGTGTAAAAAATTCAGGAACTCATTGGGTAGAGTATGTAAAACAAGACAATCTCGTCCACAATTTCGACAGCTTTGGCAATCTAAAACCCTTCAAAGAACTTTTACGATATTTGGGGAAAAATGCGATTATTAAATACAACAGCGAACAATTTCAGACTTACAATCAAATCAATTGCGGATATTTGTCTCTCGGATTTCTATATAAATATTACAATTCACTTTATTGAAATGTAGTCACTATGCGTTAAACATTAACAGGATGTAAATATGTTCTCTCTGTTAGATTACGCTATACCGATTAGATTGGAACCGAATTCAGAGTATAGTTTGGCGTTATTGGGATTTCATTCGTACAACAGCATTCATAACATCGAAGAAGGAAAGATATTCTACTATTATTTACCAAATTCCAATCCTCGCAATAATGTTGCCAAGTATTTTAACTTTCGCCCTGGATGCTACGAAATAGAGGATATCGAAAAAGAAATTTATTGGCAATTAACGGTATAAAAACTGAGAGTTTTCTCTCACAAGTAATAGCAATACGTTGGTTTGTAAATTGAAAAGCTGAAGATAGTATTGGATAATTGTTAAATATCGGACGATTCACGTAGATTGTAATATAACCTATGGAGCGTTTTATAATTCGGCACCGTCACAAACCATATTGGAATTTTCCATTAATTCGGATCCCGGATTCGCAATCGACGAAACTCCGTAATCCTATATTTCTTCCGTTAAGTCCATTACGAGAAATTCGTAATATAACTTTAACGATACTCGATCAAAACTCTCAGCTCGTTAATTTCAAAAAAGAAGAAATTAATATACAGCTGGTACTCAGAAAACATGGAGCTAATTTTCAACAACATCAATAAATACGAGTTCGACTTTAGACATGATTTAGTTGTCGAAAAGACTTCAAAGAAGAAGTTGTTTCGATATTTTCGGGGAGTTAAAGATCGACGAATCCATTAACAATGTTGACTTCAGAACATCCTATCTTCGCACCAAATCTGTTAATAATACCAAGATTATAGAAATTGTAACGAATAAACGAGATATATTTACTTTAATGCACGCTAGTTATCTAACTATTGACTTGATTGTTAAAATAACGGGTGCGGATTCTGTGATATTAGTGCATAATACTGCCACATTTCTATTCAAATAGGCTACGTTTTACTTAAATAACAGGGATATTTCCATTGTTGAACAACCAGGACTAATATCGACCGTAAGAGGATTTTTAACTTACTACGAAGACGATGCAACACATTTATATGGCACCGGTTGGAATTTTGGTAGAAATCTCAAGGTAGACGATAATAAAATCTCATTTCTGATACCTCTTCGCCACATTTTTAGTTTTTTTTCACGACTAGAAAAGTTATGTTTGGAAAACAAAGTATACGTTTGGTATAATCCAACAGCGATGTAGATTGTTTATTAATTTCGAAAAATACCACTACAGCGTCCGTAACTAAATCATCTTAATAACTTTTTGTATTGTTACTGCTTGAATGTTCTTTAAAGAATTTTTTAACTAAATTACCTTCTATTTTTGCATAATTTTTTGTCCTGATGATGGCATCGTATTGCCGAAAGCGCTCGACTTAAGAAATTTTATAAATTTCTTTTACATTTACCTTCACATTAAAGATTTTACACACTTTACATACAAATTTTGGCTTTTCTTCATTACCTAGTGTGTACGCACCAACACGTAACCTTTTGTTACTCTTCAATTATACCTTTTGCTTTCCTACATGCATATATTTTTTATGCATATAATCAACATTTAAATAAGAGAGTTTACTTTCTTTTGGTACAGAATTGGGTGATCATAGGAAACAGATGCATAATGAATTCGTCCTCCAACTCTCAAGAGGTCTTCATCATCTAAGAAAACATTTAATTTTTGAATCAATTTATTACATTTCTTATTAGTTTTCACATTAGAAATGATATCTGAAAAGTATTTGTGTTTTTCGTGTTTAGCCAAAAGTTTTACACTGGAAAAAAGTTCGGTAAACGTGATAGTTTCTTTATTTTGTTTATCAGGAAAGTGACAATTATTTATAAAGCATAGAATATAAATTAAAATATAATGAATATGTAACAAGCTTTATATTTTACATGAGGGAATGTAGAAAATGAAAATAATTTTTTTTGGAAATTAAAACCAAATTTTAAGTTTCCTCTTTAGATTGTTTCTATTGTTCAGATTCAAGATATTCCGATAAGCGGAATTCGGAAGTTTTGGTTTGAGTAATTTTTGAAACTTACATTTTTTGGAATGTCTTAAAAACTCTGGCCCAGCCCACCATAACTCGTGGTCCAAAAGTTAACATGGACTATAACCACTACTATATACGTCATTAGGATTGATAAGGGTATTTACAAAATGCCAACAATCTGATGATATTCTTTCTTAAATAAAACTAACGCAATTTGCTACAAATTGTTTTCACCGACTAGGATGTGATTTTTAATTTATATGCAGTAACTGTTACTGAATTTAAACGAAATCCGAATAAAATATCTGCTAAATTCTTTTGTAATTTAGGACATGGCAATAAAATATCATTTAACGAAATATGCGTAATTGCGACCGGAACCTTGCGAGTTACAACAACACATCTAGCCTAGTTCACAAGAATTCTGCGGACTCTGCAGTTTACCCCACTGCCCAGTCAATGACAATAAAAGTAGTTGTTAACCGGCATTTACAGCTATTTGAATTGTATTCTTGTTAAGTTTAGATATTAATAAAGTTCCGTTATTTGAATTTTGTATTGTTTTAAAAACTAATTTTTCCTGGACGAACCTAAAATTGGCGCAGTCAGTAGGATATACATAACGGTGCGACAAAAAAAATCGTGTCAATCCGGTCTATATCAATAGTTTAACGATAAAATCGAAACCGTAAAAATTAGGAAAAATACGAGACTCTTCGAATAGAGCACGACTACACCGACACTTGGAGACCCCGGAAGAAGCCCACATCGCTGATTCCAGCTAGATTTAAGAAACCAGGAGGGAAAAGACAGCATCGCTTTAACCCCTTGGCACAATAATTGGAAAGATTTGTTTAAATAAGTGCTTATAAAATATATATATATATATATATATATATATATATAATTTTAAAATATTTTATGTCAGAAATAGACCAGTTAATAAGAAGTCTTGAAGAAAATCTTTCTCAGACAATATAGTCAAAACCATGGCTCTGCCAAATTATTCTCTTTTAAAATTATACGTAGGCATATTTTTAGATGTGAAAGCCTGATAGCTCAATATTCAAACCAACAAAATCAAGCTGCTCAAATTAATTGTTATATTTTGCGAGCGATAATAGGAAAATTAACCGGTAGAGCTTAGTTTAATAGGTTCTCGAACAGAATTAACAAGAGGGGTAGATGTAAAAAATTGATTACAATTAAGTTTTGGCAATCAAAGAAATCTTGACTGCCTCGTGCAAAACTTAATTGCTTTGTTTTCTTTTAAAAATGAAACTCCTTACAATTTTGGCATGTATTGTCAAGACTCCAGAAGTTTAATAGTGTCCAAAATTAATACATCAAATTTTTTACCAAAAGAAAAACGAATCCGACTACAAAGTTACGATGAACTTTCACTTAAAACGTTTATTCGTGGTCTTTCAGGACAATTGCAAAACAATTATCCTTTACGAAAACCAAATAGTCTAGAACAAGTAATGTCACTCGTAACTGAAGAAGACAATTTTCTTTATAGCACTCAAAAAAATAACCTTTTAAGTTTTCGAAATTTTAATCCCTCACAAAGAATTACTCCGACCCACAACAGACAAAATAACTTCACACCACCCCAAAGACAACCGCAACAAACATTTTTGGAAATAATTTTTCAAGATCTAATCAAAATTTCATGGATGTACCAAGACAAATCAATTTCCAACGACCCATTCATCAAAATTTCCAAAGATTTCCCCAACCCGCAGCAACAAATAAACCCAAACCACTTTCAAAATTTTAGTCAAAATCCAAACTCAAATTCTTTTAACAACAATAGCCGAATTACCAGAAATACACATCTCATTAATTATAAAATAGAAATCCCAGAAAGAACTACCCAAATAGTTAAATTACCTGTAAAATTAAAGAATGGTATAGGTTGTATGAACTATATTAAATATGATAATCAATTAGAATCACCACAATCTTTAGTAAATTATTTTGCTATAACTTCAATAACAAATTCCAGTATGAATCCAAAAAAAATAATAATTACCGAACCTTTTCAAATCGAAAAGTTACACATTGATGAAATTAACTTTATAGAAAAACTCGAGAGCAGTGAAAAGTTCACACATGCTCACGATAATTTGTTAAAACAAAATTTAGAACAAATAAGATTAAAACATTGTAATTAGGAAGAGAAAGAAGCAATAAAAAAGCTTTGTTTTTAGTATAGAGACGTATTTTTTTGTGACAAGACACCTTTGACATTTTATAATACAATAAAACATAAAATTAATCTGAAAGGCGATAATCCAGTTTTTACAAAAACTTATCGAAGTTTACCGCTCAGAGGTAAAATCACAGATAGAAAAATGCTTTCCCAAGGTATTATTCGTCATTCATCATCCCCCATTAGTAGCCCGATATAGATAATTGAAAAACGACAAGATTCTTCTAAAAAACGCAAATACCGCTTAGTTATCGACTATCGAACAATGAACGAAAAATCTATAGACGACAAATATCCCTTACCAAACATATCAATCATTCTAGACAAATTAGGGAAGAGTCAATACTTTACCACTTTAGACCTAGCTAACGGTTTTCACCAAATACGGATGGACGAAAATGACATACAAAAAACTGACTTTTCTACGGAACACGGACATTATGAATTCACTCGCATGCCATTTGGACTTAAGAATGCTCCAAGTACGTTTCAAAGAGTTTATATGGATGACATGTCATTTACAGTATTTCTCTCCAAGAACATATTCTACGATTCTAATTTTAAAATACAATTAGATAAATCGGAATTTTTACGTAAAGAGGTAAATTATTTAGGACACGTGATAACCCCGTCGGGAGTCAAACTAAATCCTGACAAAATTCCAGCCGTAAAACAATTTCCGCTGCCTAAATAAAAATAATAAATAAAAAGCTTCCTAGGACTTATCGGATATTATCGTAAATTCATAAAGGACTTAGCTAAAATTACGAAACCTTTAACTAAATGTTTGAAAAAAGGAGCCAAAATCATTCACGAGCAAGATTTTATAATTTGATTTATATATTATATTTATATATATATATATATATAATATTTTTGACCAACGCACCAATACTACAATACCCTAACTTCTCAAAAAAATTTATGCTAACGACAGACGCTTCAAATGTCGCATTAGGCGCAGTTTTATCGCAAGGATCTGTAGGTTCCGACAAACCTATTGCTTACGCCTCGCGTACACTTAATGATTCAGAACAAAATTATAGTACTATCGAAAAAGAGTTACTAGCCATCGTATGGGCCTGTAAATACTTCCGGGCTTATCTATACGGACGCATATTTTCTATTCAAACTGACCAAAGACCTTTTGTCTGGCTTTTTAAATTACGTGAACCAAACTCAAAATTAGTACGCTGGCGGTTAAAACTGGAAGAATTCGTCTATGACATCGAGTATAAAAAAGGAAAATCGAATACTAACGCCGACGCCTTATCTAGTATTAAGATAAACGCACTTGAAAACGAATCAACAATTAACAACCCCGAAGATATTCTTAGAGAAATAGCCGAAAATTCAATAGATAGCAATTACCCCGATTACCAACCTAAAATAAAAATATTATCAGACATCCTAGTTAGACCACCTAATAACCAAACCAACGAAAATAAAGACTTGTCTACAAAACATACAACAATTAACGAAACCACTAATGAAGGAATCCGTATCCTTGATGAAATTCTAAATAACAAAGTTAACCAGATTTTAGTTTTCGAATAAATAATATCACAAATTATCAGTTAAACAAGAAAATTATGAACACCATAAAATTATAACTATCGAAATTCCCACGAATAATAACCATGAATTAATACTTGAATTTGCGTTAAAAACACATAATTTGGCCGTAATGGCGGAATTGTTTACTACACAAAAATGGGAAATATAATAGTTCTCTATATCGTCATCTTTTTTTGTGGTGTATTCCATATGTCCTAACTGCAAGTATTCCTTTAAAAATTTAAAATATTTTTCATAAAGTGGTGGATTTTTAACAACATTTTTTCGAACGATAAAAATCTATGTAGAGCAACTTGTTGTATACTTGGAAAAATTGGGGATGAGTGCGTTCTTTCAATACTATCACGGAACAGTAGATGAACAACGCACTGACCGTCCTAGTTTCTATAAGTATTGGTACAATTTTGGCTAATTTGGCTAATAAAAAAATTTATACCAAGGAGGAGTTAGAATACGAGACTCATTTTATAGAACCACTTGTTATTGAATCAGGTAGATACAGAGTTAAACTTTCGTTTAAACTAAATTATACAGAACTAGATCAATGGTTAGGAAATCCAACAAGTAGATTTCATTTCATGGAGAAAAAATTCAATAAATCAGAATACCATAAATTTATAAATGAGTATCAAGAGTTAGTTCATATGATCAAATTACAAACGTTAGGTATTGCGTTAACTATACCTCATTTTTATCTTCCACATCATAAGGTAGAGAAAATGAAAGTTTGTCAACGAAATTAAGAGTAGTATTCGATGCATCCTGCAAAAGTTATTCAGGGTTATCATTGAATGATATATTGGGGGTCTGTCCTACTCTACAAAATGATTGGTCTTCTAATATATCAGTATTTTTTACGATATAATTAACAGTTCACATTCGAATTAAAAGTTATATTTTAACAATTTGTTTTCAACAGTTATTGGTTTTCGAAGACAAAATTGCGTTGATAAGCGACATTGCAAAAATGTATAGACAAATTAATATCGATAATAGCCAACGCGATTATCAACGGATTGTTTGACCTAATGATCACGTTGCAGAATTTTCGTTTAAACACAGTTATTTATGGAAATGCATCCGGTAGCTTTTTAGCTACTCGTCGCTTAAAACTAATTGCAGTCGATTTTCGAGACCAATTCCCTTAGAAAGCGTTATAATTTTAAATTATTTGTTCTTACTGACGCGGAACTACAGTAGATGCTATATTTATTCGCAAAAATTTGATCACAACATTAAAGAATTACGGTTTTGACTCAAAAATGACTTAATAGTTGCACATATAGATACTAATGAATTACCTTATCTGATCTCTGATACGGATAACGTTAAAATTCTAGATATAACTTGGGATTCTAAGGTTGATGAGTTTCATTATAAATCAACACTCCCAATAAATAATGAATTTGATTCTAAGACATCAATACTTATATATTTCAAATTTTTGACGCTCTTGGTCCAATAATAATCCAAGCAAAAATCATACTTCAAAAATTGTGACAGCTCAAAAGTAAGTGGAATGAGTCCATACAACATATGGGGCATCTATTTATATTCGTTCTTAAAATGTTAAAGCAGTCTAAGTTAGGCTTTTGTGTGCTAAGTCAAGGGTCACTCCATTAAAGACTATTTTAATACCTAGATTAGAGTTATGCAGTGCAGTATTATTGACTAATTTATATAAAAGAGTCGTATCAAGTTTACCAATCTAAATGTCAATGATGTTTATTTATGGTCGGATTCTGCCATAGTCTGATCTTGGATATCCTTTGAATCTCCAACACAGACAACTTTTATTTACAATAGAACATCAGAGATTAAACGTTTAACGCCAGTTGCCAATTAGTTTCATATTCGATCACCATCTAATCCTGCTGAATACTTTCCTATGGTATTGATATCAAAAACAATAGAATTACCACTATGGTGGCATGGTCTATCTTTTTTAACATAACCTAAGACGAAGTGGCCCAAAAATTATCATAATAGTAATTTTACTCGATTCAATTCCGATATGCCAGAAATTATACTAAAGTATATAACTTTTACAGTATCGCAAGATATTTTTATTTTCATAATTTTTAAAGCTTTTACGTGTAGTGGCATTCTGCTTAAGAGTCGTGTCTAATTCAAAATTACCTAATCAATTCTGACAAAAAGATTCGTTGACTTGTGAAGAACTTGATTGCGGTACTAATAAATTAACAACTATTGTTTAATATCAGCGTTTCGCAGATGATATCAGTCGTATATCTAGTGGAGAACTGGGACACTAATGACGTTAGCCACTAACGACTTCAGATATTAGTGACGTTACAAAAGAATCTCGCCGGTTTTTATCTGACACAAACATACTTGATGAAATTGGTAATACGTATGAGCTAATTATTTTAATAGCTAAATTAAACCATTATTATTGTTAATGCATTGTTATTTATGGTAATTATAGGTAATTCAAAGAAAAGCAAGACAAAGTGCATCTTTACGTAAAATATGTAACTATGTAATTATTGAAACGCAGACCCATAACCGTTGACAAGTCTCAACTTGTTTACAATAGATGTTATGAAATAACTTATTTATTAATCATTACATATATGGTGTACATAAAGAGTGCAAAATCGAATATTGCTTTATTCGTATAAATATTTTTAATTGGTGTAAGAGACTATCACTTGGACATTGTACCTCAAACAATCCCCAATGGAACGGGTCAGCCTCGATTAATGTAATTTTCCGTATCTAAAGTAAGGTATCTTTTAAAAACAAAGTAAATAGATTAAATGAGATTAGTTAGAATATATATTGTATTATCTGATAAACATACCTTTCACATTTAATGAGAGATAAATAACTTTAACTCAGAAATTCTTTTTTTTTAATTATTATTTTCAAAATTAATCTTTTATTTAAAAATTTACAAAATATTTATTAAGTTGTTTCATGTACAAAGATCAGAACAAGAATACATAAAAAAATGAATTTTCATGATAATGTGAAGAATGCAACTTTAGCTTTAACCTGAGCCGTTCTTAGTATTTATGTAATGGTGAGCTTATTTCTTCATATAACTTGACCGATAATTATTTTGGCTTTTAAATGCCATTCAAACAATCAAATCTGCATTACATAAGTATATCCGATGTTTTAAGGCTCTCCCTAAGCCAATTAATCAATAAATATGTAATGTATAGTTAGTTGCAAAATATAATAATTGGACTTCCCAAATCCCCAAAGAACGGCAGCGATTTCGATAGTATGACATTAAAACCATTTCGAATAGGCAATATTAAGCCTTATGTTACTTGTACATTCGTCAGACTTTCAGTAGAAATTTCTGCTGCATTGGTACGCTTTCGTCATGTTTAGTACTATTTGTAACAGGGTTGTATTTCGGCGAACTGCTTAATACCGGATAATCTTCGACAATAGTGCTATCGTAATCGCGTTAAGATATTATTTTATTTTATCAAACATGTAAAGACTATTGAAGATAAATATTTTAATTCAATTCCAAAAATAAATAGTCTTATTATAAATTTGGATGATAGTGATAGTGATAGTGATAGCGAGCTTAATTCTTTGTAATTTCTTATTTTTATAATGACTGTTTCAACCCTCACTTTGTTTATATATATTCTTATTTTTAATCAATAAAATTTTAAAATTTAATAGTATTGCATTTATAATAACAAATAACTAAATTAACAAAAATGATAAATAATAAAGAATTCTTTAGGATTTATTTATATTCATTCTTATTATTCACAATCCTAATGCCTACCCTGCCCATGAAGAGCTTATCGAGGGATTTGGAAAGTCCATTTCTTATATTTTGCAACGGACAATAATCTACCTGAAGCCCGTGTATTACCTGCTAGAATTTTTTCAGTTTATGGTGTAGATTATGCAGGTCCTTTCCAAATAAAGGATGGAACAATTAGGAATGGGAGTATTATTAAGAGTTATATTTGTGTTTTTATATGCTTAGCCTCTATACTAATGCTTACCTTGTCTAGAGCATCCTTTACCAAAGCTATTCTAATTCTGGGGTAGCAGACCGCCCTTAAACCCGGTTGAGTTTCGCAGCAAATGCATAATCTTTGCTGCGATTTCGCCTTTACTTATAACTCCTCTGCCGTTTTTAATATAGCAAAAAATTCAGATTGCAAAACCGTGAAGAACTTGTCATATTCATGTTCTGCTGTGCTAACATGATATTCATTATTAGGTTCCGTAGGTGCGATGAGAAGCAGCTCTCTCCATCTCAACCTCTCAAGAACATCGATCCAGCGTAGCTTTGACAAAGGCCTCTTTCACGTCAAAAAGGCTGTAAGGGCTACTTTTCCCTTGACTAGGACTTTTTATACCATTTGCTTAATGACATGGAGTGTCGTTTTTGTCGACCTCCCTGTTATTGATTTATAAATTGTTTTGTTTTGTATTTTGTCTTATGACTGTATATTGTTGTTTGTCAAAAAAAATAAAAGCTTGTCATTATTTGTCAACATATAAATCGCCTTTTAGAGCCAGATATTGATTTTATTCAAATATTATACAGGTAAGCCGCTACCTTCTGATCCTTCAAGCCGGATATTGATTATATATAGGTAAGCCGCTACATTCTGGTCCTGTCTATCATGCAATGACCACAATCGAATAGATAGTTTCATGATGAACTGAGCAGCTATGCGATAAACATGGAGAATCAATAGACAAAAGGGTTCAGAGATCTTCAGAAATTCTTGAAAACCTGATAACTCTGCAAAATCCCAAAGAACCCATTGGTGCTCTGCCGAAACCTTTATTCAAGAAAACCAGCATGTCTAGCAAAGTGTCCAAACAAGAGTCCTTTAAAGCCAAAGCTGAAATTGAGTATTAATTGAAGTAAAAAGAACTCGAATTCCTACATCAGCAGGAAATCTTGGACTTAGAATTAGCCATGAAGCTAGCTGAACTGAAGGAAGAAGAAGAGTCGAAAGAACTAGACAGTCTATGCCGACGGATATACCATTATTTAGTGGAGATCCCACTGAATGGCTCAATTTTATCTTTTAGCCTAAAAACATCGAAGCTTGGGAGTTTTTAACAGAAGACAATCAAACAAGACTTGAAAAATGATTAAGAGGTCATGCTAGCAAAATAGCGGAGAGTTTATGAATATTACCCTAATGTACCGATAAAGTAACTGATTCCTCACGGAGAAGATTCAGTCGTCCCGAATATATTGTAATGTCTCTTTTAGAAAAAATGAGAAATCTGATATTCTAGATAATTTAATAGCTTTCTCAGATAAAATTATAAACTTCGTTGTTACAATTGAATCATTGAACCAAGACGACTATTTACGACAGCTCTTGTAGGATTTTACCAGAGATGAGGTCGAAGCCAGGTGCTTTTTTTATATTGATTTCTTTCCTGATTATTTGCTTTATTTCTTTGGTTGTGTACTTAAGGTGAGGCAGATCCATTTGGAATGGCACATCTAGAAAACTAGTTATTTCCCTTTCTACATCATTGGATAGCTCGGAGGGGAAGGGTTTGAATACATTTTCTAGGTGTTTAGAGAATGCTTCGGCCTTCTGTTTATCATTTCTCGCCCAGGTATTGTCGTCATTTTTGATTGGAGGATTGTGCTGTTGGGGCCGTTTTAACCTTCTTGTGGCTTTCCAGAGGGAGTACTCAGTGGCTTCTGTTGGTGTGAGTCTTGCTAAATATTCTTGTTGTCCTTCGTTCTGTTCTTGTTGAATCAAATCTTTCAGTTCTTTGATAGATTTGTTTAACTTTCTTTTATTGTCTTCAGTTCTAGCTAGCTGCCATTTTTTCTGCAAATGTCTTTTTTCTGCAATTTTGTATTTGATAGTTAGCGATATTTCATTTTTCCCTATAGGTGTTGCAAAGGTAGGTGTAGCAAACCATGCCGCCTCTTGTATATTCTTTGTTAAATATTCTACTGCAGTTTCTATGTCCCTCTCGGTCTTCAAACGTTGATCTAACGATATAAGGTGGTCTAATTTTTCCCTAAATGCATCCCAGTTTGTTTTATTGTTATGCAAAGAGGGTTGTTTTTGTTTATTCAAAATATTTGAGTGAACTGTTAGCGTTACTATTGAGTGGTCTGATGACAGATCGAAGCAGCTTTCAGCCTTACATTTTTTAGTATCAATACCCTTTGTAATGCAGAAGTCTCTACAGCATCGGGAATTTTGTTTTTGTCTGTTGGCCAGTACGTTGGTTCACCAGTTGATAACTGCTGCAGATTATTTGTTCTCTGCCTTTTGGGGTAGTCAATCTTGAGCCCCATGTCGGATGTTTTGCGTTGAAGTCCCCTCCAGCAAAAAATTTGCTGCCTAATGTATTAAAAAAGCCTTCAAAGTGCTCCTTTTTATTGAGGTGTTTAGGTGGGCCGTAGATAGTTATTGGTCCATGTTCTTCTTCAATGGTTACACTGGTGGCCTGTAGATATTCTCTCGTGAATTTTTTCCTTTCGTAATGCTTTATATTGTCTCTTATGATAATGGCAGTTCCTCCATGTGCTTTGCAACTGGGATGTTTTGTATGATATAATTTGTACTTGGGAATCCGAAGATAGTGCTTGTCTGTGTAGAGCGTCTCAGATATCATCATGATGTCTATATTCTGCTCATACAAGAATATTTTAAGTTCTTGGGCATGTTGCTGAAGGCCATTGGCATTCCAGATAGCTATTTTATATGTTCTGTCATTAATATAATTTGTTTACGATAGTGGTGAGTAGGTTGAGCATTGTACTCATTTGCTCTATGAGCTTACCCATCATTTTTTCGAGTTTACTCATATTATTGACAGGTTGATTGATTATTGGTATGACCTGATTATTTGTTGTCTTGTTATTGTTGACTGTCTGGGCATAAGATGTTCCGGGTTGATTATGTTGGGTTGATGTAAACTGTATCTGTTGCTGTGGGTTTCTTTTTTCCCTTAAAGTAGGGTATAGTTTTTATTGTAGTTGTTTGTGCACTAAACACCCTCTATAATTGGCAGGGTGATCGCCACCACAATTGGCACATTTTACTTTTTCATCGCGTGTTTTTCGAGTGCAGGCCTTCGTTTCGTGTTGACCTGAGCATTTTACGCATCTGAATGTTTTTCGACAGTATGTTTTAGTATGGCCATAAATAAGCCTGACATCTGGTACATTGAGAGATTATTCTTTTAGTGTGTGGTGGTTCACATTTAATAATACTGTTTCCTAGTTTATTTAAGTTGTACACATGCTTGTTATTTTCTTTCGGTGTAATGTCGATATAAAACATTGGTAGTGGGATTTTGTTGTTCGATGTTTTATGTTGTATATGTTCACTACTTCATGACCTTGTTCGGCAAGGATTTTTTAATTTCTTTGGCATCTGTACCGTGGTGTAATCCTCTTAGAACAAATCTAAAAGTTTTTTCGCTTTTTGGTCTGAATGTATTGGGTATCTCTACTATCAAGTTCCCTGATTAGTGTTTTAATGTGTTCTGCCTCAAGGACTTGGACTTTAATTGTTTCATAACTTATGGTTTTAATAGTGTATTTATTTGTAATTTGTTTGAGCAGGTCATGGGTATGTTGTATTACCCCTACTTTATAGATAGTTATGGGCGGTACTTCTTTAGTTTTACTTTGTTGCTCTTCGTCTTTGTTTTCGTCATTTTCTTCTGATAAACTGTCGTAACTGTTCTTTGTTTCTAGTGGTTTCTGTAACCAATAGTCGCTTATTTTTGTTTTCTTTCTAGAATTCAATACTTCGGGACTTCTTAGGCGTTTTTTGTTTATCACCGATGTCCAATATGATTGATCTTGTTGGTTGTTTGGGGATCTTGATTTTGTAATTAAGGACATTGTATTATCGGTTGCTGCTGTTGGTATATAGAATAATTAGGTGCCATTGGTTGCATCATCGAAAGTGGCCCTTGCGATTGTTGATACTGAAGCTGCGATATTTGATTTGGATCATTATATTGTACAGTGGACTTTTATTAATTATTATCAACACCGATAAAGTTTCATTTCGCTTATAAAGCAAACCAAAACAATCTTTTTATCACAGTGACTGACCTTGTATTGCGGCCAGTCGGTTTCTATTATCACTTCGCACTCGCGCACAATTTCGGCTTGGAGGAACGTCCGTATGCTTCGAAAGTAAAATGTCAAATGACCAGTTAGTTTTAACAACTCTTTTGCGAGTGGCAAGCTTGTATAGTATCTATCGGTGTAAAAATGATATCCTTTACATCCTGGGTTATCGTCCAATAAATTTTGACAAAGATGTAATACAATCCTTGTAAGTAGTATAGCAAGCGGGATACTGGACCACTTTGGTAACCTGTCCATCCACTTCTCTAGGTGGATGGACAGGTTGCCGAAGAAGTGCAAGAACCGCGACAATTTTGGTGACACTTTGACATCTTGAGCATAAACAATGACCAGAGGGTGTAGAGGAGCCCAGAAGACCATGTGACAATCGACAATGACCAAAGACCGCGCCCTGTGCCACACCCAAGGACCACGCCCTGTGCCACACCCAAGGACCACGCCCTGTGCCACGCCCATGTATCTGTCACAAGGAACCACACCCATGTACCTGTCACAAGGAACCACACCTTGCCACACCCTTATGACATCACACGGTATCCCAAAAGCATCCTGACGCACACTTGAATCTGAATTTGTGAAAAAAAGATTTGTGGTTTGTGTTGTGGATCGAACCCGGGTCCGTTGGATTGAAAGCGACCTGCATTATGAATTAGTCTATGAAGACAATCTATAAATATTTAACGGATTTGCAAGACTTGGTTTTTTAGTTTCGCGAGACAAGTTTAGCCTGTTTTGTACAAACCTGTCACAGGTTGTTGAGACTAGCCGAGCCTAGCCCGTAATATTTTCTTGTAATGGGATAATAAAACACAAATAATATTTTTATTGTTTATTCAATAATTATTTTTTAATAATTGGTTAGAAAACACCTCATAATTCTACATATATATATATATATATATATATATATATATATTATTTCCACAAGGCTTTTCTCTATAATTAATACATTTTTCAAAAAAAATTATTTTTTAAACCACCATACATAATACTTGGAATATTCTTAGCACCTGACGACCGTCGTAGATATTCTGTATATTCACAATTTAAACATTTACTATTTTCCTCATCAGTTTCTCCACCGCACTTTTGACATTTGTATTTGACTGGAACAGGCATCTTTGTAAGAATAATTGTTGTTGCAATATAATATTTAACTTAATATTTTTTCATAACAAAGAAGATCTTGGTGATTTTCCGAGTGTCTGTTGACTGATGTGGGACAGAAACAGAAAAATTTAAAACAATTGCTGCACCACTGAGTCCCGTAACGTGTTGACTGGAAAACTGGTTTTGGAAAAGTGTAAGGTTTTAGCCTCTTGGTTGTTGATGATGGTTTGTCAAATCTACCTCTCTTCGTGAATAACTCTTGCCATTTGGTCTGAAATGAGATAAAACAAATATTAAATATTTAATGAAAAAATAAAAAATGTGTAAAACTTACCTACGATTTTAAAGTAGATATAATTGTACTTAGTAGATGTTCAAGACAAAAAATCAGATTTTTAATAACTACTTTTAGTTGTATAAAAAATAATCATTGTATCCCCATGGTATTGTATTGGTATACAAAAGATTAACAATTCTTTTATCATCATGGGGACTTAATGCAATTTTTCTTTGTGCAACTGTGTAGACATCATGTTTTTTAGAAGTTATTAAATTTTGAATAATTTCAACCTTGGTATTATCAAACAGACATCTATAATAATCATCAAAAGTTATTTCTTTAAGAGCAGATTTTTTAATACCTTTGGCTTTTTTCTTAACGACTTCATTGGACTGATTTGACAGTACTTTCAAAGCATACATCTTTGATCGAAGTCCAATAAATTCAGTCATAATTTTACCATTATTTTCGTCTTTCATAAGTCCTATTACCTTTTTATTTCTTAGAGGTATATTGTAAATATTGTTTGGCAAATAATCAGAGGTATTAAATTTTTCAATGTCTTCTTTTATGTATCTATATATATCATCAACAAAGAATTGGTATAAGAGACTATCGGTATCACAATAAAGTAAATTAGCATTATCACCAAATTTTGTTTTAATATAATTGTAATGAAAATCGTAGAGGAATGTTTTCGATAGATCTAAAATGCACATACCTACAAAAATCGGTTTATTAAATTGTACTTTAAGTTTTCTCATTTCAATGATAACTACATCATTATCAAATACTGTGCAACTATGAAAATTTGGTTGGGCAATGTAGTAATTAGCACCATACCTTCCGAACCATTTATTTACTAATTTAACCTCCCCCTATATTTTTTAACGTTCTAGATAGTCTTCCCGTACGGCGCATTATTCATTAATTTATAATAATTTTTTTCAAATTCATTTTTACTAAGTTTACGAAGTTCAGTGTTTAAATCTATATATTTTTTAACCAAGGAGATTGTTTAAACTTTAGACAACGATGGATTCTTTTTAAAACTACTCCTAATTCTAAAGCCTGCTTTAAATTTTGATAATGAATTATATACTTTAGTTTGTCATATAAAGTAGTTAATAATTTTGGATTTGTTGAATCTGAAGATGGGGGACTCTAAATGTTCTGGACACAGTGGCAAATCTTTGTGATTATTGAAAATCATTTTTGGATAGTGTAAATCTACTTCTAAAATATATCCAAACTCATTATCATCAGGACAATTCAAAATGTGTTCACTATAAATATTTTCAATTGATATCCATTCAAATCCACCATATGGTAATGATAAACTCATAGCTGCACCATACAAGTTATTGATATCATAGTACATTAAATATGAAGTAGGTTCTTCAGGATTATAACCTTCATCCATTTATTTATTGTTAGCTTTCCCATATCTATTAGAACATTGTGAAATACCTCCCCTAATACCCTTTTCAAAGAATAAAGCTATGTTAGGATCAGTAATCAGTTCTAACTCTACATTTGTAATTTTCAACATAGCATCAAATGCTAGACCAGGTGTTGTAAAATAATGAAGACTATCTAATCCATATGTATTTAAACACATGAATCGAAAATTTTCAAAAATATCAGCGAGTAATAGTACATCAGTTTTCAAATATAATTCAGCATACTGTTGTAAATTTTGAATATTAAATTTTTTCCAAATATTACAAGCATGTTCATAATCCTCTAAAGATATATGTTCGTTTTTTATCTTACTATAAAATTTTTCTATTGGTGGTAAACTAGTCTCCTTTAATTTTTTCCCACTATTAAGGTACTCATAAGGAAAGACGCCTTTTCTAGTGACTAATTTAAAAGCAAAATCATTATCAAAATGTTTTCTTGTTATTATTTTTTGATCATCATTTAGATAAGTAGAAAGCTTATCTAAACTACTTGCCATAAATCTGTAGGAATATAGGAATCTAAAATTGATGTTAGTTGCTTCAATGTATTTAGTAAATGAAATATACCTTTCCTTATTTATCGGTAATAAACTAATATTTCCTTTAATTTCAGTACTGAGAGCTTTAATCAAAAAATGACTATCATACCCCGATAAATTATGAAAAATTACAGGTATTGAATGTGAATTTTGATATGTCAAATTACAAGAATTATGAGCTGCTCCTCTATATTTCCCTGTAAAATGACAATGGTCTTTAACTTTAATATCGTTCCCTATAAAATCTTTACAACAAATATGACATGTTGAAGAGAAATTGAAAGATTTTTGTTCCTCTACAGTTAATGGTGAACATGGAAGAGGATTATGATAAATTATTGATAATTCTTTAGCGATTCTTTCCAATTCTCGAACAAACCATATTACACAATTAGAGCCAGTAAAACTATTAAATTTTGATAAAGAATCATCATACGATGATTTTAAGTAATATGCAATTGAAAAAACTTCATGTTTTTGATATATTTCTAACTTTTTGTGGTGTCTATTAGCATCATTATCACAATCTTTAAGAATACATTCAAGATCACCATAAATAACGAATGGAACCTTTTCTTTATTTTTAAAATTTTTAAATTTCATCATTTTATTTTTCTCTGTGGGATAAACTACTTTACTTTTGTTTAATAACTTACAATTTTCTAAATATTGATTTAAATATTCTAAAGTGCTAAAATGATTTAAACATCTCTCACAGAACCATTTTTTATTTTTAACATTACCTACTTGTTTACTAACTAAACGTGATAAGTTTGTTACATATGCAAAATGATAATATTTATTTTCATCATCCTCATTATCACCATCATCATTAACGTTATATAACGAAATCATAAGCAAATTGATTCTTGGTGAAAAATTAGTTTTACTTAGTGTTAGAGATAGTATTTCCTTATTGTCTACAATAAATACATTGATTGCAATACTATTTAAAATTTCAAATTTTGGAATGTCTTTTAATTTTATTGGAAAACTTATGTTATCATATTTTAATAGCTTACTAAAATGTGGATAGGAAGACACTCGATCTTTATAATTTTCAGCGGGATTGAAGTGCACAAACTATTGACCACAAAAAACAATAAGAATCCTTATTTTTAATATTTATTACACTTTTCGTATTTTTTATAAATGTTGGTAAATCAATATATGTTGATAGACCAACATTTAATGGACTATATTTATTCATATTAACTTTTAAGTGCATAATTTCTACTAATGCCCAACCGCTATCTCTTTCTTGAAATTCCTCTAGTTTTGTTAAAATTTTATCAGAAACATTAACTTTATACCAATCCTTTAAGTTGGTGTTTATATCAATTACTTCATTTTTGCTTGAAAAAGTTTTAAAATAAGTTTCACCACTATGAGGTTTAATGTATAAGCAAGTTAACATAAACATTACTTTTCAATAAAAAATCTTTTAGTTGTTTTTTTATGTGGATAGAGAAACTTCTAAATGCTTTCTTAAAGAATAACTTTGGATCTTTAATTTTTAAATTAGTTATTATACCCGTTTTGATTCTACCATTAAAACATGATTCTACATCCTGCCAAATAATTTCTTTTTTAACGTTACGTTTCTTATTTTATTTAGTTTTGAAATTTTGAAGATAAGTTTGTAATATCGAAATATTGGATTCAATTTTTGATTTATTTCTCATACAACTTAGCTTATGTTTTAAACATTTTTTTAAAAGCAAAATAAATTTTTTTAAATATGATATATACTTTAATAAATAATTTTTTGTCTTAATACATCTACTCACCTGTTCCATCTTCTTGACAACTTCATCGGACAAAGCATCAATTACTTGAGGATTCATGACGTAGTTAGTTAGTTAGTACTTTACACGTTATATGTGGTTCAGTTACAAACTAAAGAAAATGATAGAATTGACTTGATATTTATATCATGTATATTTCCTACGTCAATCACACGTGTTTTAAAATTCACATGCAGTTGCAGTTTTGATAACTAATGTTTTGTTGGCCTCGAGATCAAATTTGATGTAATTATAATTTTGCTGATTTTTGATAAATCTTGTTTGTTGACCCTGGGGTCAATTATTTTGATGCGTTGACCTCGAGCTCAAATTTAATGTAATTATAATTTTTGTTGATTCAGAGAATTTTATTTGTTGATCCAAAGTCAAACATTTTTGTGTAATTATAATTTTGATGATTCTTGTTTTATAAAATTGTAAAATTTATCTAATTTTTCAAAAATATTTCTGTATATATTCCAAACCGAAATCTCACAATTCAGTTCAAAGTTAACAACAACAAGAACACCGTCTACAATAGTAGTCTTCTCAGAAGACAGAATACATCTACCAACTAATGGCTTCTAGTGGTTATGAAGCAACTTTTTCAGTAAGTGTGATTTTATTTCTCTTATACTTGATATTCATTGAATTATTCGGTGTACTGAATTTTTAATTGGAAGATTTTCTCTTGAAAAGTTTTTAATATGCAACTTTTTTGTTTATTTGTTTAAATGAAGTGAAACAATTTTCAACTTTTGATTCACATATTCGTTTTGTTTGGTGTATAAATTTTTGATTGTAAAATTTTTAATTAATAGATATGGAGTTAAGGAGATGAAGGTGAAGGGGGAGAAGATATTTTTATCATTAACATATTCTCCGAAAGGGACGACTTTGAAAAAAAAATGTGGAAACCTCCCGGTGCGCTACATGAGAGTCAGGATTGATAAAGATGAAGATTTCCGCATTCTTGAAACGATAGTTAAAAGATATAAATTTAATATAATAGACGAAGAGATGGATGAGCTTCCAAAGAAGAGGCTCGATGCACCGGGAACTTCCAAATACTATTTGGAATCTCCTAGTATCAACCTTCTAGAAGACGATGATGATGATGATGGTGATGATGATGATGATGATATCGTCATGCCAAGAAAAAAACAACGTATATCGCCACCACCAGCAGCACCACAACAAGACCCAGAAGAAGAATTAAAGGATGAAGGGTTAGGTGACAGCTTAACACAGATGTCACAAAATTTTTTTTAATGTAAATAAAACTGTAATTTATGTAAATATATATTTTTAAAACTATAAAATGATTTGTTTGTTTCCTACATCTACCTTATCAATGATACAGTCTTTATAAATTGATAATGTTTTTAATTTTTATTTCTTTTACAATACTTATTCCAATTATATAATAAGAAAACATTTTCTAAACTACAACTTAAATTATTATTAAAATGTTGATTACAATGTTTAGATTTTAAAAATGACTTTAAATGATCCAAGTTTGGACAATCTGATTCAAATAAATCATAAACGTCATTTTCAGTCAGTTTCTCTAACCATCTCTTCTTGTCCAATCCTTTAACGAATACAGGTTGGTCAGCAGCGCTACTACCAATAGCCAGTCTTAAAAATTTTGATATTTCTTCAAAATCTATAAAATTTGTTATTGTATCACAATTGTTATTGTTCCATTCTAATCCATGTTTGTTTCTTGTAAGCCATGTCATATGATTTTGAACGGATCGTTGAAAATGCGATAATTCAAATGGTAATCTTACAAATATATGTTTAAAACAACCGTTTGACATGTTTAGAATGGTTATTTCTTTACACATAAATCCGCTTGTGGAATATTGAAAACCCTGAGCATCAATAATAAACATATTTCTACTATCTTCTTTACAGTTGGACAGTTGACAATAAACTAACAGTGATTCTTCATATTATGTTGTTTTTATTTATCCAAGAATTAAATTTTTCATCGAAACCCACCCATTTGACAAACACTTTATCGTTTTTTCTTTTAATTATTTTTTCAACAAGATAAACATCAGGATATTTAACTTTTTGTAATTGTTCATTATAAAATCCTCCAATAATATCTTGATTTTTTTCATCTTTTAATAAATATGTGGTTGGATTAGTGAGTTGAACTTTTCTTACAACAAAAATTTCCGTTGACCAATTTGGTTGGTATTTTTTATCGAATACACCTCGTATTTTAGATATTCTTACGTGATCTCCTACTTTGAATTTTGTATTAAGCTCAGATATTTTAATTCTATTATAAACAGTATCAAGTAATTGTTTTTCTTTTTGTTTGGTTACGTCTATCGGTTTCATTCCAATTGTTCTGTGTTTTTTATTATTATATCTTTTTACAATTTTAGGTAAAACTTTTAACCACTTATAATTTCCTTGAAGACTAAATTCCTTCCACATCATATTCTTTAAGGTGCGATTAACTCGTTCAACTATTGAAGCCTTCTTTTCACTATATGTCTGGTAATGATTAATTTTGTATGTCTTCATCAGTTGTTTAAAGTCCTCGTTGAAAAATTCAAGACCGGCATCGGTTTGTAAATTATTTGGTGTTTGTTTTTTTAAGATATTTCTCATAGCCTTAGTAACTTCTGAACCTGTTTTATTTTTAAGTGGAGATGCCCAAACAAATTTTGAAAAACAATTAATTACAACTAATATATATTTATATCCTAAATTTTCTTTAGAATACGGTATCATTTCCACTAAGTCGGCTTGAAATAAATCGTTCAGAGATTTTATAATCACTTTACGTCTTTTAAAATTTATTCGAGTTGGTCGATGAATTTCTTCCACAACCTGTCTTTTGTATTTGTAATTGACATTGTTTATAATATGATTTGAGCTTCTTTTAATTCTTCAATAATAGAATTTATTTCATTACCAACTGCAGTATTTCCAGCCTGTTGTGAAGCAACACGTAAACGCAATCGACTCACTAACTCATTTGGATTATCCCAGTGAACGTAATTTATTTTATTAGTATTGTATTCCATTAACAAACCACCTTTTTTAGTGGGTGTATTCGAAACAGATGATATAATTTTTCTGTATTTTAACATCTTACTCCCAGCTACTTGTTGATTAGACTGATAATATCTTCTATGCGCATTGGTCATTGCTACAATTTTCTTATAGTTTTGTTCGTCTTCGATAGAAAAATTTCGTGGATTTTTCATAAACAATAATTCGTATAGTCCTTTGGTTCCTTTAAATCTTTTACCATTAACAAATATATCAGCTTCGTTTATTTCAATTTTACTATCACCAATCATAAGTTTCTCCGTTTCAGTCAAACGAACTCCATACTTATGGTCTAGTTCGTTTCTCTTGTTCTCATCATACATGTAATGTATATATTTTCTAGGTAAGGGAGCGTATTGCTCTAAATACTCTATATAAGATTTTTCAGCGATATCCTCTAAACGTGATTTATCAGGGTTTTCATCTCGATTAACATCTTTCATAATTGATTGTTTTATAGCATTTGGTTCTTCTTCTCTCTTCTCCTCCTTTATACTAAGCAAAGGTTGCGATCTAGATAAATTTTGTGATAGTTTACGAGGTATTTTAGGTGTTTTATAATAAAAAACATCATCATCATCATCGTCATTATCAAAATTTTCATTAATTTGTGTACTATTTTTGATTGGTGATAAATTTAAACTTTCAATACTATATTTTCTCTTAGGTTGTAATGATTGTTGATTATCGTTATTTTCTATGGATGTGTTTGAACTTTTTAATGTACTTTCAATATTTTTCAAATGTTTAGTAACAGGTAAAAATATTTTTTCTTGTTCAATCTCTCCATGTTTTAAAAAATTTAATTTATTTTTTATAATTTTATGTTTGGCGATTAGTTTCTTTTTAATTTCTCTTTCACAATTAGTCATTTTTGTGTGGTTCGTGTATGTGTGTTTCTTGAAAAGTTCTATTGAACTGGTAATACAGAGGTCTAGTAAATGGATTTTAAACAGGTTGTTGAACAGGTCTGTTGAACAGGTCTGTTGAATAGGTCTCATAAGAATTATTTCATTAATGTTTCAATTTTCCATTCAAATAAAAAGACATGATAATTACATCTTAATTATTTTTTATTCATACATATTTCACAATCTGATTTTCGACTTTTATAAGGTCCATCAATTGTATCGTAGCTTCCTTTCAAGATATTTTCTTGGTTAAAGTGTCCCCAACAAGGTTCTTCTTTTTCTTCTAGTCGTTTACAAATAATTTTATGTCGACAATTTTTTTTACAAGTACAACAGTACGTATTTAAAATTTGTGGATCTTGTAAATTGATCAAACTTTTATAATAATTAGATAGTAAACACTTCAAGTATTGCATTACATAACACATTTTGGATGCGTATATTACAACAGTTAACTTTTAAATGTACATATATTGATCAAATCCCTTCCTATAACGACCACCTTCATTAATCAAACAATCCTTAAAGATTGATAAGAATCCGTAAGGTTTTTTCCAACAGATACCACAAATATATTTGAATTTATCAAATTTCATATCTGAACCGACATGTTCATTATAGACATGTTTTAAGTTAAGATCATCTTGTTTGAATAAAAGCAAAGTATTTGTATAAATAATTTGCCATTTGAAATTCATATCCCTGGTTATAGGTAGATATTGTTGTTGTATACGTTTAAAATTTTTTCAAAATCTTTTGTTCTAGATTTTGCGGTCCTGGTACTAATCTTCAAAAAAGGTTGTTAAGAGGTGATAAAGGAATTAATGAACTCGATGAAGCATGCAAAGACCACGATATTTTTTATAGTCAAAACAAAGATGAAAATCAACGTCATATTGCAGATAACATTTTAGCAGAAAAAGCTTATAAACGAATGCACGACAAGACCGCTTCATTCGGTGAAAAACTTGCAGCGTTCGGTGTTAATAATATAATGAAAACAAAAGTTAAATTAGGTATGGGTCTCGCGTACAACAGAAAGAAACAAATGATTAAAAAGTGTATTAAAACTATGGAAAAAATAAAAAGAAACACTCAAGTTACATTGAAAACTATCGATGATTCTTTACGAAATCTTAGAGAATCTAATAATACTAATGAAAAGAAAAATAGGAAAAGGAAATCCACTTCTACGAAACAAAGGAAAACAAGTTTCAAGAAAAACAATAATATGGATATTGTTGAGGAGATGGAGGACGACATTGGTGATATGACATTTAAAGAAAAAAATACACGAAAACGTAAATTAGAAAATATTGAAGATTTAAATTTTGATGTACCTATAAAACAAGAACATGCAAAAATTGTTGCAAAACGACGAAAAACACTTGTTAGCAGGAAACGAAAATTAATTGATGATGATGATTTAGAAAAGGCCACTGAGGAGGAGGAGAACCAGACTAAACGTCAAAAATTATTTTAAATTTATATTTATAGAAAATACATCTTAAAAATATTTAGTATATTTTTAACCGTACTGCGTACAACAAAAAGAAATGACTGTTGCTAAGAAAAAAGTGATCGTACAAACAAAAGAAAATCTAAAAAAAAATAAAAAAACCAAATGTAAAAGAAAAAGTATTGGTTTTACTACGGCAATACAACTGGTAAAACAAGAACTTCGAAATAGAAAACTGAAGACTTTAAATGGTGCTATTCTCATAGCTTTAAGAGTTACAAAGAATTTGAAGAGAAAAATAAAACCTACACATATAATAAAAATTCCAAAAACTGGAGGCATTCTACCGCTAATACCAATCTTTGCTGGATTATCAGCTTTAGGTGCTCTCTCGGGAGGAGCCGCAGGTATTGCAAAGGCCGTTAATGATGCTAGAGCAGCGAGACAACAATTAGAAGAATCACAACGACACAACCAAACAATGGAGTCTATAGCCATGGGTAAAGGTTTATTCGTAAAACCATATAAAACTGGATTGGGACTTTTTTTACACCCAACAGCCTCGATAGTACGATACAAGAGATAAAGCAACTGAAACGACCTCTTACCGACGTTGATCTTAGAAAATATGCGAAACTTTTGAAAATACCACATTTTAGAAACGTTTATATGAGAGACAATTTTCCCAAGAAGATTGGAAAAAATGAAATCGGAATAATCAATTTAGATGTAAGCGCAGGTCCCGGAACTCATTGGACTGCCTACAAGAAAACTGGAAATCATATAATTTATTTTGATAGCTATGGCAATTTAAAACCCGCGAAGGAAGCTATAAAATATTTTAAGTCAAACAACAATGATGAGAAACCAATTAAAGTCTTATATAACTATGATAACTTTCAAAACAGAAATACTTTCAACTGTGGTCATTTATGTTTGTTATTTCTTTTTTACAATAAATAATTACTACTAGTATAATTAATGTCATTTTATTTCTAATCTTCAGTCAGTAACGATGCCTCATTGCATTTTCCAATTAGAAGGTAGAACTTCAATACTCTATACAAAATTACCAATTCCCCTCAGACTAAACGAAAATTTTCTATATTTGTTGGGTTTAGTTGATATAATTACATACAATACAATATCCAATGTCACAACAAAAAATAATAAGTTTTCTATAGGAAAATATAATTTTGAAGTACCTGAAGGTGCATATGAAATTAGTGATATCGAGCAATATTTAAAATCTCAAATAATATCTAAGGAGACGAAAGATAAGGAAAAACCATCGATAGCAAACACAGAAAAACCAGAACAAAAAGAAGTTGCTCCTACGAATGATAAAAAGACTCATCTTAGAATACAGGCAAATACAAATACGAATAAATGTGAAATCAGAAGTAACCAAGAAATAGATTTTGATACAGATAATTCCATTGGATCGTTACTTGGATTTAGTAGACGTAAACTTAAACCAAATGTCACTCACAGTTCTGACTACAGTATAGATGTATCTTCTGTAAATTCTATATCAGTAGAATGTAATTTAGTTTCAAATTCTTATCGTAATAATACAGCTTGTCATATATTGTATACGTTTGCTGCAAATGTACCTCCTGGTTATAAAATAATTGAAAAACCAACTGAAGTAACTTATTTACCTATCAATACTAACTATATTGATGAGATATATATTAAAATAGTTGATCAAGATGGAAACTTGATCAGTTTTAATGGTGAACGCATAACCGTAAGGTTATACTTGAAAGCGCTTATTCCACAATAAAAAAAAATGGTATTTGTTTATAATATTCCATCAAGCTTCATCTCTAATCAGTCAGTGTCTATAAAAAAGACTTTTACTTGTGCTAAGAACATTTCAACGGCTACTCTTCCAATCCAACGGACCCGGGTTCGATCCACAACACAAACCACAAATCTTACAACACAAACCACAAATCTTTTTTTCACAAATTCAGATTCAAGTGTGCGTTAGGATGCTTTTGGGATACCGTGTGATTTCATAAGGGTGTGGTTCTTTGTGACAGGTACATGGGCGTGGCAAGGTGTGGCACAGGGCGTGGTCCTTGGGTGTGGCACAGGGTGTGGTCCTTGGGTGTGGCACAGGGCGTGGTCTTTGGTCATTGTCGATTGTCACATGGTCTTCTGGGCTCCTCTACACCCTCTGGTTATTGTTTATGCTCAAGATGTCAAAGTGTCACCAAAATTGTCGCGGTTCTTGCACTTCTTCGGCAACCTGTCCATCCACCTAGAGAAGTGGAAGGACAGGTTACCAAAGTGGTCCAGTACCCCGCTTGCTATACTACTCTTGTACTTACAGGTAGGTCAGGTCTCACTAAATCTTCTGAAGTCAAGCTTCCGTAGTACGGCAAAATTGAAAAAACATACCCGGTGATAGCATCCGCCATTACATATATTCTGATCCCCCATTTCGTAGGCTTGTTAGGGTTGTAAGTTAAAAAACTAATTTTACCCTAAAATCCAACAACAGATTCGTCCACTGATATCTCTCTTGACGGAACAAAATGTTCTTTGAACTGTTTGTCCAAATGATCTAAATAGTGGCTGACTTTTTGAGTTCGAGCTCTAAGAGTTCGGTCATTTGGATCGTTTTGATACAAGTGGAGCATCCAAAAAATTTATAAAAATCGTTCCCTTTTAAATATGCTACTAAAGAAAGGTATGTTGGCGTTAAACTGTTGTGACCAATACTCTTGGATATTAGATACGGTTATCGTATCCATATTTAGGACAACCCCAATAAATGCAGTAAACTCTTCTACAGTAGTATCTACCCACGTGTGCCATGTAGAACATCTTGACAATCTCTTCTGTGCTATTTTATGTCTAGCTTAATTATTTGTTTGTTTCACTATTTTTATTATTAGCTCATCGGTAAAAAAGAGCTTGAAAAAATCTATAGGTTTTGTACACGTATCTGGAATTTGATATCCTACCATTTTATCCCCAGAAGTAAATTGAATCCTGTCTGGTACCTGATCCTGACATGTGACGTCCTGCCATGGTCCGAAATTACTAGGTTGTGTTATATTCTGGTCTTCTTCACTGCTACTTGAACTTGATAGTAAAGGCATGGTTCTCTGTCTTTTAGTAATTATATCACTACCACTACTAGAGTAACTTTCTTCACTGATATTACCACTATCCAATCTATCATTTTCAGGCGAGTAAATATAAAATTCATCGTCACATTTTCAATTTCATCTTGTAAAAATCTCTTGGTCATTTCAAATATTTTTTTTACAAAATATAACGAAAAAACCCACCGAAATTTACTCAATCGTGTTAGTTATAAAACTGAGTAATATTCAAAACGCAAAAATAGTGCACATGTGAATACCGAAGTGGTTGTAATATATACATCAGAAGATATAAAATAATCAGCTTAGGATAGCAACTTATATGTCATGTTATCTTTTATTTTTACATAAACATGTACTCAAATGAGGTTAAAGAAAGCAATTTAGAAATATTAGAAATGGGCTTAGGGGATGACAGACCGGCCAACCCGCTGTAATGATAAGACATGGTATGCCGCCTATACGGCGACATACGAGCGCAACGGTAAAACGCATCTTGCCGTTCCTACGGCGTCATACGAGCGCAACGGTAAAACGCATCTTGCCGCTCCTACGGCGACATACGAGTGCAAAGGGTTAATATAAGAAAAATATAGAATGTATATAAATATTGTTACAACAACTTATCAACTTATACTCCCAAGTTTGATATCTCCGTTATCTTGAGAAATAGGAAAGAAATGTTTTAAATAAAAGTTATAGATAGAGCCAAACTCCACATTTTAAAATTATTTTGTAATATACAGGTGGTCTCATAAGTTTACAGTATATCAAAGTTTTTTTTTTATTGAAATATCCTGTTTATTATCTTGAATTTCTATTTCGTTCTTTTTTCCTATTCCGACAATATAGGGTTTTACTAGATTCTACGAGAAACTTTTAAAGATATGGTCACTTTTGGGTGAAATTATCACCCTGTATTATTTAAAAAATCAACAATTGAGATTTAATCTGTTAAGGCCAAAAGAATTTGTTGGTAGTCTAGTTTAGTTGCAACTCATAACAATTTTCATAGCTTTCATTTTGTATTTAAAAATCAGATGGGATTTCAAATTTTTGATCACCCTGTATCAAATATTTTTTAATATCATAGCATAGAACTTGAAAAGTTATAATAGGGATATGTAAGTAGATTTTATTAATTTTCAACGGTTTGGCTACTACAGACATCTAAATTCAAAAAAATGTGATTTTCAGGTAGCTGTAGATCGTTAATGAAATATAATTGAAATTAGCTCGGCAAGAGGTTTATAAAAATGTAAAAATATACGGGGTGTTCCATTTAAAAAAACAAAATTTTTGTCTGACACTGCGTTACTGAACACACTGTTTATTTGGGACTAATTTAAAAATGGCCTTGAACATGTGGCCTTGAACACGTGGCCTCGACTTTGAACGACCAGCCTCGGCATTGAACACGTGGCCTTGACCTTGAACGCGTTTCCTCAACCTTGGCCTTGGCCTTGGCCTTCGATGCGTGGCCTCGGCCGCGGACACATTATTTATCCTAGTTTTTTTAATAAAAAATCCTTTTGTAAAATTTGTAAATTATTAAGTTTTTTTTTTATTTCATTCAGATTCTTATTGCAAGTTTCCAAATTCTCTAACAGTTTGTCAATTGTCAAGAGTAGTGATACAAAGTCGGTTCTGGGTTATTTACAGAAACTGCCACTAGATGGCGTTGATGGCGCGCGCGCGGACCGGCTATAATTATTTTTCATGTCGGCGCTGTGTATGGCGCGCGCACAAGCGGACCAGCTATATTCATTTTTCATGTCGGCGCTGTGTCGAGGTCGGCGCGCGGACCATCATGTGTAACGTAGTCGACAGATCCCTTACAGAGATAACAACCAAGCGTAATGGAATATAATATATTTATTTTTCACGTCGGCGCTGTGTATGGCGCGCGCCCTAGCGGACCAGCTATATTCATTTTTCATGTCGGCGCTGTGTCGAGGTAGGCGCGCGGACCATCGTGTGTAACGTAGTCGACAGATCCCTTACAGAGATAACAACCAAGCGTAATGGAATATAATATATTTATTTTTCTTGTCGGCGCAGTGTATGGCGCGCGCGCTAGCGGACCAGCTATATTCATTTTTCATGTCGGCGCTGTGTCGAGGTAGGCGCGCGGACCATCGTGTGTAACGTAGTCGACAGATCTCTTACAGAGATAACAACCAAGCGTAATGGAATATAATATATTTATTTTTCATGTCGGCGCTGTGTATGGCGCGCGCGCAAGCGGACCAGCTATATTAATTTTTCATATCAGCGCTGTGTCGAGGTCGGCGCGCGGACCATCGTGTGTAACGTAGTCGACAGATCCCTTACAGAGATAACAACCAAGCGTATTGGAATATAATATATTTATTTTTCATGTCAGCGCTGTGTCGAGGTCAGCGCGCCGCGGACAAGCGTGTGTGTGACGTAGTCGACAAATCCCTTGCAGAGATAACCGTCGGTGGCGATGCGGCGCCGTCGATCCTGCAAGCCGGCCTGTTGTGTGTGACGTAATCGACAGATCCCTTAGGGAAATAACCAAGCGTGTTGGAGCATAATATATTCATTTTTTATGTGGAAAAGCATGAGCTCTAGAAAAATTTAAACTTTGTGCAGAAGAAAATTCTTGACCATGTGTAATATTTTTCGAAAAGTAAAAAAACAAAAAAATTACGCTGGAAAAGTGTATAATAAAGAATGAAGCGTTTAATTATTCTTTTATTATATTCAATTTACATTTTCTAATACATAACTTAAATTACTTTTACTTGATACATTTTATTCATAAAAAGATATAATTTTTGTCAATAGTGTTTTCAATTGTTCTTTTAACCCTACGTTTCCTGTCCAAATAGATTCCAACTTTTTTCGTATATTCACTATATTTGTAATATACGTTTTTGTTGAAAAAGTAAATGAAACCATCTATATATCTAAACACTGATGTCAAGTCCATCGGTATACCTGTAAATTGATCGGTTATACGTCCGCGACTAATTATTTCTTTAGGATCATTAATGTATTCTACATAGGAAGCATCTGAGGGCAATGGTAAATAATAATCATTTTGAATATTGTCACGAGTTGGGGCCGTTTTGGGGGTCGCAACTCGTGACATGGTGGAGGTGCCTAGTTTCTATTCCGAAAAATAGTTCACCATAATTATTTTTTATTCTCGTACCCTCCCAAGCAACTATTTAATTCATTACATTCTCTATATAAAACTCCTTCCAAAAGAAAGCTTATTTTTAAGTACACGAATTAAAATTTATTTGTAAGCCAAACATTTTGGTTTATTGTATAATTTTTAATCACTTAATTACCCTCATTCAATTTCTCCCCCAATAATCGAACAAGTTACACTGACCCTTCAATATGAAGTTTAAAATCTGACTAATACTTATAATTTTATTCGAAATTTAATAAAGGAGGTTCTTCATAAACAAGAAAAATAAAAAATTGATATTTACGATTTAAAAATAGGTTCCGTTTATATGTCAAACCATTTTTACCTAATATGTAAGACAAAATTAATTTTTACGATTACTCATGTTATTTTTATTTTAATTCGCTATAGCAGCTGTTATACCAAACAGCATACTGGAAATACATTAGTTTAACGTGACCTTGGAAATATGAAACGTAAACATACCTAAATTCAAATATTATAAAAATTGACCTAGATTCGTGTAGTTGCTTTGTTGCTTTATTCAGATTTAAAATATTTAGTTATTTCATATATCCTTTTTGAACGATTCTTTAAGTAATTACAAAAATATCAATAGCCTTATTTAATACAGATTATTTATATACATTTTATTTAGTTTTAAATCTTACCTTCTATTATTAAAATTATCCCTATCCATTTTTGATTACACATTACACACTATAACTATAACTAAAATCAAATTATGGTTCGAATCTCACTGTTCACTGTTTCGCACTATATCTGACGTTTTTCCTGTTCCCCTTACTGCATCTGAGTCAGTCGACTACATCCCTAAACACCCGCAAAAATATATATACAATAATAAAGTAGTCCATGTTTGGACCAGACCACGTCCATTATCGAATAAAAAAGGACAACACAGAAACAGTGCAGAGGAAGTGGTCCACGTCAGTAGGATGCTCCCATACAATGATCCGTGGTGCCCAGAGCTGGTTCCATCGGACATCACGAATAATGATAACTAAAAAAAATAACTAATATTAAAATACTATCCATTATTATACAAGATTTAGTAGTTTTTAGTTTAATTTAAATTATTAGCAAATCTCTCAGACTATTAAATAAGGATAAATACATCAGGTATCGAAAACAAAAGTAAGACCCCTTGAAAATTTTCCTACTTATAGCTATCTAAAACAAAACTTAGAACTAATTAATTTTTTTCTTTAGGATCATTATTTTGATATTCACTTATACAGGCAGATTAACTGCAACTAAAGCGGAAACTGCCCATGAAATAGAGGTGACTGCCGGAGCGTTCTGGAGAGCACTTCCAGATGCTGTGGCGTACGAAGCCACCATACCCCTTATATATGAATCAGAGTGGTATGAAATGAGTAATAAAAAGCTCCAGAAACAAAACCTCACTTGTATTAGAAATAAAACTGCAGAATGTGAAATTATGCACAGCATAAATCAACTGCAATTCATATACAATAAAGAATTTCAAAATCTCGAGGAAAACTGGAGCCCCAAATTCCTTTAAAATATATCGTGCGAACAATACCATCTAGGACGAAGAAGGGCTCTAGATTTCCTAGGAGATGGACTCTCGTGGTGCTGTGGAGTAGCTACCTAGCACAAACTAGACTCCCTAATAATGGAGTTACAAAACCAACTAAGCTGGCTACATCATCTGATGTCATCTACAATAAAAACCATAACAAAAATTCCGAAGAATTTAAACAATACGAGAAGGGTATTTCTGAGGCATTTGAACAAACTCAGTTTCATATACAAAAGAAAGTTTAAATGCAATTTCAGCAGGACAATCAATAAATCTGTTATATATTTGGTTAGGTAGGAATATGCCTACAAAGGGATAATAATGAAAAAGATACAATTACTGTTTTACTGTTCATATATTACTTACTTGTCCCGTTTACCGGCTGGGCGCCGCACTCCGACACAGTCATGCGCAAGAGAGCTCTCCCCGCCTACGAGACCCAACAATATACAGCGTGGATACATTACACATTTTTCCCTTTACATTTTAAATCTTAAGTTACGCTAATATTTACAATTCTGTATATACAAGTCTATCAATAGGTTTAATGTTTCGTTTGGGTCTTTGAACCCCCCTATCGCCGTTTTCATCAGTGTTCACAAAATTATCATCACAATTATCACCAACCGTCAAATCTACCTTTTTAGTAGAGTCTCCATTTTCACTAGGATTATTTTCTGAAATATTCGATGTCTTAAATTGATATTGTTTTAATTGATTAAGATGTCTTTTCCACGTCAGATTTCCTAAATCCGGAACTCGAACTATATAAGTAGATTTGCCGATTTTTTATCAATAATTGCCTTGATCCACGTAGGGTGTTCTACATTTCTATAATCTTTCGCGGTAACCATTTCGCCAATCTCAAACGTTACAAATCTTTTTCCTCCATGATAATATTTTTGTTTGGCCTGCTTTGTCAGGACGCGATCTTTGATATCTGCAGACTGTGAAGGTATTTTCTGGGGTTTCAACTTATCGAAGCGTGTATTTACTTTTCTTTGAAACATTACTTCCGCTGGACTCCGTCCAGTTGTACAATGAGCGGTATTCCTGTAGTCAAACAGGAAATTGCATAGTGCTTTGTTAAGCGAAATAGATTTGTTTGCTCCCAAACTATTTTTGAGACCGTTTTTTACGGTTTTCACAGCATTTTCTGCTGCGCCGTTTGCCGATGGTTGATAAGGTGGGGATGTAATATGAACTATATCATTCATTCTTAAAAAATCTTGAAATTCTTTTGAGCAGAAAGTTGATGCGTTATCAGATACAATCTGTTTTGGTAAACCAAATCTCGCAAAAACTGCTCTAAGAACCTCAACTGTCGCTTTAGATGTTATTGAGTTTAATGGAAAAGCTTCCAACCACTTTGAATATGCGTCCACTATAATCAAAAACTGTTTATTTAGAAAAGGCCCCATGAAATCAATATGTAGACGGTGCCAAATCCCAGGTGGGAGTGGCCAACATTCTAAAATAGCTTTATTTGGGTTTTTTTTAAAAACCATACAATTTTCGCAGGTTCGACAAACTTTTTCTATGTCTTTGTCGAGCCCCGGACACCAAAAGTATGAACGAGCCAAACTTTTCATTTTGACTATACCCAAATGTGAGGAATGCAAGTCATTCAAAATATTTTTTTGTAACCCTTTGGGTATAATCAGTCGATTGTTCCACAGAATACAATCAGAATCTACTGTCAGTTCATTTTTAACTCTAAGGAAGGGAATTATTTCTTCGCAATCCACTTTTTGTGGCCAACCCTGCTGCACAAAATGTTTAATGTCGGACAAAATCCGGTCATTCAGTGTAGCGGCTTTTACCGTTTCAAAATTTATTGGCAAATGAACGTTTTCAGAAAAATATGTTACGTAATTCATGTCTACATTTTCTACGTCACCCTGATCACTTTCAATCGGCGCTCGCGATAGAAAGTCGGCACAATTTTTTTCTGATTTAACAAATTCCATTTCGTATTGATAGTTCGACAAAATTACCGCCCATCTCCTCAGTCTGTTGGCTGAAAACTGAGGAATGCCTTTTTGAGGGTGAAAAATTGTCGTTAATGCTTTATGGTCTGTACCTAAAATAAATTTGTGACCCCAAAGATACTGATTAAATTTACAAAGTCCAAATATGATAGAAAGAGCTTCTTTTTCAATTTGGCTCATTTTTTTCTCTCGTTCCAATAATGTTCTCGATGCAAATGCGATGGGTTTTTCCTCCCCATTTGGCATTATGTGTGTGATTACAGATCCAACTCCGTAATCACAAGCATCATTGTATAATTTTATTGGCAACTCTGGATTGAAGTGTGTTAATATCGGTGCTGATGTCAGTAACTTTTTAACTTTTTTGAAAGCAGCCTCGCAATCGGAAGACCACTGCCAAACAGCCTTGGATTTTAACAAGTTATGTAAGGGATGTAACACCACAGCTAAGTTTGGTACGAATTGACCATAATAATTAATAAGTCCTAAAAAAGACTTCAACTGAGTTAAATTTTCCGGTTGCGGAGCGTTTTCAATGGCATCAATTTTCTTTTTATCGGTATATAAACCTTCCTTATTTATAATGTAGCCTAAATAAGATATTTCTTTCATGAAAAAACTGCATTTATCTTGACAAATTTTTAAGCCAGAATCATCTAATATTTTCAATACTTGTTCAAGTCTATCTACATGTTCAATTCGATTTTTTCCTGTTATCAGAATATCATCCAAGAATACAAGTACCCCGTCTAAACCTGATAAGAGCGCTTCCATGACCTTTTGGAACTTAGAAGGGATGCTTGCTATCCCGTAAGGAGCCCGATTATATCGGTATAATCCTTTGTGGGTTGTTATTGTGACCAAATTTTTTGAAGATTCATCGATACAAATCTGTTGGTAAGCATTCGATAAATCCAATTTCGAAAACTCCGTACCACCCTGCAATTTCGCAAACAACTCATTAATACGCGGTAGTGGATATTGATCCACCTCAATAAATGGATTGACTGTGACCTTAAAGTCACCACAAATGCGTATTGTACCATTTTTTTTCAACACTGGTACCACCGGTGTACCCCATGGGCTATAATCCACTGGCTCGATAACACCTAAGTTCTGTAATCGGTTCAATTCCACCTCCACCATCTCTTTCATAGCAAACGGCAGGGGGCGAGCCCTGATGAATTTTGGTACGGTATCAGCTTCTTTCAATTTAATTGATATTACCCCTTTAGTAAATTTACCTAATCCGGGTGTAAAAACTTTTGAATATTTTTTAATCACGCAGTTTATGTCGTCGTGAGTTTGCATGAAATCTAACTGTGAAATATTCAATTTGAACAGATTAAAAAAATCGCGACCTAACAAAGGTGGTCCTGTAGCCTTATCAATAATATAAAAATTCAATCGTTCATATTTTCCACTGAATTCAATACTACACGTAATATAACCAATCGGTACAATTGTATTACCATTATATAAATTGAAAATCTTGTTCGATTTATTTAAATGTTTATCTGGAAACTGTTCTTTATAATAAGCTTCAGATATTACACTAAAACTAGAACCTGTATCCAAAATGAAATTATAATCAAAATTTTCAATTTTTAGTGTTATATAAATTGGGTTCACGTCAAAATTTAATGAATATAAGACGTACTCTTCTGATTCCAAATAATTCTGAGAATTGACATGCGAGGTTTTATTTGTAGCGAATCTATTCGTTTTTTTGGAACAAACAGAGGCTAAATGACCCTTAAGGTCGCAGACATTACAAAAACATTCTCTAAAAGAACACTTATCTGAACTGTGGTTCCTTCTTCCACAAACGGTGCATCGGGGGTGTCGATTTGTTGTTGTCTGGCTCCTCACAGCTGATGAGTTCTGAGAATTCCTGCGCGATGAAGTTCCAGCTGAAGTAGACGTCACTGTAGCAGGTTTGCCTTTTCCTCTATGTTTGGCATGCGCATAATAAACCTCCGGTTCGTTCTTGATGGAGACAGCCGTAGAATTTGCATATGGCCGCACGGCAGATTTGGCGGAAGCAATTTCAATAACCTCTGCGAATGTGGTAGACTTCTTCTCTTCCATCAAGCGTTCTTGCACTGACCCTTTATCATATGCAATGATAAACATGTCCCGCAGCACTAATTCCAACTGTGCCGAGTCGAAATCACAACTTGCCGCCGTATTTCGTAGTCTCGCTGCCCAATCTTTCGCCGACTCACTAGCGGTTTTCCTGGCACAGTAAAATTTAAATCTTGAAGCGAACACTGTTCGAACCGGCTTGAAATGCAAACTTAGTAACTCCACTAATTCACTGAAGGTCTTTTTTTCAGGCTCAACTGGTAAACACAAATCAAAGACCAATTGGTAGGCATCTTCAGTTAGCAGGTTCAACAGAATTGCCCGTTTTCTCTCGACTTTATCGATCGAATTAGCAATAAAATAATTTTCCAGGCGCCTCTTATAGATTGTCCAATCGGAATTTACCGGATCGAACTCTCGTAACTGACCCACGTTTTCACTTTGCACGGCCATCTTTTATTCGAATTTTCATTCACCACTTCGCGGAAAAAAAAAAAAAAATCAATTTCGGGTTCTCGTATATGTGTTGATCACTTCAATTTTGTGAGAATTTGGATCAAAACACAAAAACACGACCTCGTCGCCACTGTTATATATTTGGTTAGGTAGGAATATGCCTACAAAGGGATAATAATGAAAAAGATACAATTACTGTTTTACTGTTCATATATTACTTACTTGTCCCGTTTACCGGCTGGGCGCCGCACTCCGACACAGTCATGCGTAAGAGAGCTCTCCCCGCCTACGAGACCCAACAATATACAGCGTGGATACATTACCAAATCAAAATTATATTTAAACAGAGTAAGAAAGGTAAGAAAAATTGTATGTGGGAATTTTTATTAAAAAAGGGAGAGGAAAAGTTGATAGACAGTTTCTGAAAAACCGAAACCAAAAAGCCTTGCCCTAACATAACAAATATAGATTAGTTAAGGAGAAGAAAAATATCTCCACATAAAGGAGAAATAAAAGGGAGAGGAAAGGCCTGTAAAAAAATCCAGGCCTATATCCGTCCCCTTATGTAATACATATAGTTTAGTTAAGGTTATATAAAATAACAAGAAAATACTTTTCTTGTTTTCTAGAAAATAATAGTAATAAAGAAAAAATAACCACATACAATCTAAAAAATTATTTCATATACTAAGCTTAATATTTAAATTAATCATTGCTGACGTATCAATAACTTTATTTAAAATCTCTAATCCAATAACCGATATTCTTATACTTTCAGATAAATTCATATTTTACTCGACTCTTCGTCCTTATTTAACATAGTCAATCTGAGAGACCTAACCTATTCTCCTTTCTTTAAATATATATACACTTTCTTCTTTAACATGAGGGTAGGGGATTTCTTTCGCACATTTAAAACTATAAGTTACATGCAGAAATAAAAATGTAATACAACTCATAACATGTATAACTTAGATTAAGACTAAAATCTTATAATAGAGAATAAGAGGGGGTATATATTAGGATAAGAATTAAAACATATGTACTTACCATTTTTTTTCTCAACTTCTGTTTCATGCATATTCGAGCACCACACACACAATCCAGTTAAAGACCAAGAAAGCCAAAATTCGATGCTACCACATCAGAACACAGCCACCCCACATGTGAGACTTCCAACCCCCACAAAACATGAAAGGAACAATGGAAGCCACACAACATCGCCTTCTCAGAATCACGGCCTGAAAAAGAAAGTGTTGAAAAATCATTCACTTAGGCGGTACAAAGTTGTATCACACTTACCTTTGAACTCTTAAATTCAGTATGCTCCCAGCAATACTGCTGGATAACGTATCCACTAACATTTTTAGAATTTACCAAAACACATGGTAACACCATTTCTATATAGAAAGCTATTCCCGCAAACATGCAGTAAAATCTTCACCTATAAGGAAGTTCCTTCACCCATAAAGGCCGCAAGCTACATGAAAAAATGTCATTGCTACATAAATACAAGAAACCTTACTTTTCATAAGGTAATTAAGATTGAATTCAGAATGTCCATACGTCCACCTAAAGCTTCAACCCTAAAGCCGTAATTAAAAATCACTGTCCCAGGGTAAACAAGAAAACCTGTCCAATGGAAATCCCAACCAAGGTCAAAGCCAAAACAAAAAGACGACTGCATTTCCCACGCTCAGCCAAACGTGCGGACGCATCAAAAAGCCCAGCAGTTGACACAGGCACAAGTACCACAACCAGAGAGGCGGTAACACAGGACCGTACTCAGCGAAGGTGCAGTAGCTCGGAAAAAGAACTGTCAGTCTCAGTGGTCGCGTGTGTGTGTTTGTGCGTAAAGACTTTAATTTTATATTACTTTCATATTACTGTATTTCACTTATTCATTTTATTTCAATTAATTTTATTTGTACTTTTCAGACAGATATTGTTTTGTTTCTCATTGCCTTCACATAAGGATGTAAATTTAAAGCCAGCGTTCGGCTTTAACAGGCCGGGGGCATGTCACAAATTCCTATATGAGCGCATATTAATGAATAATTCCAAATCTTAAATTAAAATATATTTCTTTCAAATATTTTTTCAAAATTTAAAAATATAAGTGAACCAAAGTTAATTAATCTCCTCATGACTATTCAATTTTTATTTTAACATTTTTTCAACTTTAAATAATAACATTTTATATTTTATTATTTCATATAAACCTACATATACGATCAAATATTTTCGATGACTGTTCAAATTCATAGGTTGGGCAAGCACCGTAACCTCAACGAAAATAGGGTCATATCAGTGTGTAATTCATTATTTATAAACAAAATTTAATAACATCTGCCGAAGCAAAAAGCCAAAAGTTTACTTGGAAAAGAGAAAGAAAGAAACGAGGGAGTTGAAGCACTCCTAGGGTCAGGGCAAGAGCTCCTCTGACCAAGTAGTGTCTCTTTCCTTATTTTTGAGTTTTCTCGAGGTCAGCTTAAACGCATTAAGCCATTTTGATACGCGACTAAGTATAAAGCGGAAAATTAAGTTGGGAAAGATATTGGAATTTGTGATTGTTCCCAGAGGCCAAGAAATATTGTAAGTACCCGATTGTATTTATATTTAGCTGATTTTATTGCGTTATCCTGTGTGGGACTGGGGTTAGTGTAACGTAATTATTCGTTTTACTTGTTCGTTAGTTTACTTTCTTTTACTTAATCTATTTTGTTTCTTTTAATTTAATAAATAATTTTGTATTTTTTGTCACGCTTTCGTTCATTGCCCGAACCACGAGTTGCGACCCCGAAACGGCCCCAACTCGAGACAATATTTAAATTTGGAAATGAGGCTACATAACATTTTTGATTGTCAAACGTTATTAAATCCCCCGCTGAAGTTTGAAAAATGTGAGAAATTGAGATTGAGGAAGTCTTAAGTTCAAGGGTGTGTCCGATTTCATGTACCAACACCATAAGAAAGCTTACTTGGCCATCAGGAACATTATCATCATCCCCAAAATACCATTGTTCGCTACCATCCATATGAATTTCAATACATCCATCAGCACTAGGAAAATGTGCGTGAGCCAATATTTTCCCAGGCCCATCAAAGTTATTTGGACATTGACGGCGACCTGTGCAGCTTTCTCGAAAATCATGTTTTTTGCGTACGACGGTTATAGTAATATAAAATGATATTTATATAACAAAGCAACTAACGTACCAGATCCTTATTCTTCCGCAGGCATACGCAAAGCATACATTGATTCAGAACATAATATTTATACTTAACAATAGAAACCACAAGAAGGTAGCGACTGTTTCTATCAGAAACAGACAGGAATAAATAACAATGATGGCTGTAATAAGATTTAAATAAAAAACCAAAAATTTTAATAAAGGTTATGCGAGTGCAAGGAATGTCGGTTTTTAGAAATTTATCGTAATTAAAATTTTCAAAACATACAAAAAAGTCTCGGTCGCCAGAGGATTTGATGGTCTTCTTTCAAAATTTTCCTTCTTCTTATGTAACCTCTAAATACCAACAAGGTAGAAGGCGCCATTAAGGTTTGAGAGAGAGCGTCGATTAGGTGACATATCAAATAATAACTATGCAATATAGCAGATATATAAATGATAAACAGATTGCCTAATAATATTTTGTATACAAGATAGTGCGATATGACTTATTTTTATCTAAAAACCACAAACTGTTCGAAAAGTACGCGTTTTAAAATATAGAATTATTTTGTGTAAAAATGAAGCCCGGCTTTATAGCTAAATATTTATTATTTAGAAAATATAGCGCAAGTTTTTAAAAATCACAAACTATTATATATAAAAAATACACAATTTTAGGATAGACGTTGGTTACGTAGTCATCTACATATAGTCTATGTAGCTGAAATACCCCATGGTTCACATCGTATATCCAGTTCTAAGAACAGAGTTGCGAGCGGTGGACTGCAAATTAGGATTTATACGAGGTGGTCTGGGTAGAATATTGATTGTTGAAAAAAGGTTGGCAATACAATACAACACAAACTGTTCGAGAACCAGACGTTTTTAAAATCTAGAATTATTTTGTATAAATTTGGGGAAGACCTCGTAGGTAAATATTTATTATTTAGAAAATATAATGTAAGTTTTTAAAAATCATAAACTAATATATATATAAAAAATTCTCAATTTTAGGCTTCAAATAAAGAAACTCCAACGATATCATAAAAAGAGTTTGAAATATTTCTGATTGTAAAAACCCACATCCTGTATACAATCGCTGTAAACACATTCACATTATTTTGTTTCATCACTTTGGTTAAGTAACAAGTTAATTTGTAACAGCATAGTTTTTGAAAATATTTTGTTAAAAATACATTTTTTTTGTAAATTTTACCAATTGTACCAGACCGGAGAAAATATTTAATTCTTTAGCAACAGTTCAGAACCATTATCCAACAGAAATTATTAGGTAAGTCTTTAAATTTTATTCCGCGATTTTTTCAAATTTAATTATTTGATAAATTTAGGCCTATTTAATCATTTTAGGATATAGAAGACTTAAAATTTAGGGATAAGAAAAATAACGATAAAACTGTAAGTTATTATTGATGTAATATAGTTAAATAAACCGTAAATAAAATTTCATGTGTTTTTTAAAATTTTATGCGAGGTGTTCTTATCCTTGTAAAGTCAGATTATCTAACAACAGTTTGCAAATGGGTATAGATGCGTACCTATTTTGCGTAACTTACAAAATTATTGCATAAGACTTTTCACAGATGCTGTTACACACGTCACCCCTCTTGTAATAATGAACTCGCCCACGAGCGCAGCCATAAATTTTAGAAAATCTACAATTCAAAATTGTTTCTTGCAAATATTTTTAATGTTGTTTATTAGTTATATCTGTTAATTTATTTCGTTAAAAACATCGTAATTATCAAAAACCATGAATGAAGTGATAACCTAGAAACTAGTATTTTATCGAAAAACAGAATTAGTAATATATTTGTGTTTATTATAATAGGTATCAGGTGTTTAGAGTATTTCTTAAAATATCAGGAATTTGAAAAAAGCCCCTTTTCACGTGAACATACCGTGATTATTAGGTCCCACCCACTTTTTTATCTTTCTCAAGTATTTGTGGTAACGAAATAAAAACAGAAAGTACAATTAACAGAAGTCGTTCGTTCTTAAACAATCAAGATGGAAAAAATTGAATTTCTCATCGGTAAAAGAGTAAATAAAATATTGCGATTACCTGTAAAATATCTTATAATTGAACAATGGAGTCAAGAAACTAGAATATCTTGTTACATCCTCTACATCAGTAGTGAAGTTGAAGCGTTCGCCTTATTATCAAGATCTGATTTCGATCCATTAGGACAACATGACATTCTTAGAATATTAAATTATATATATACACATTTGACAAACACAGAAGAAAAGGTTACGCATGCAAAATAGTTCAACATCTGATGAAAACAGGGAATTAGTTTACAACATTTTGCAGCAATCCCTAGTCAGAAGGAGTCTTTACAAAAAGCAACTGTACAATTACGGTTAAAATAATTATTCAATAATGTTTAGATATCTTTAATAAATCATATTAAAAGAAAAATGTTTTTCAATTTATGGGTTCCTTAATAATACATATTAAAAGAAAAATGTTTTTTAATTTATGGGTTCCTTAATAATACATATTAAAAGAAAAATGTTTTTTTAATTTATGAGTAAAAGGTTGTTGAATGAAAATTAAATAAATAGTCAAAATTTAAATAAACTGAATTGAAATGTTGATAAGAAATATTCTTTATTTTTATATTCTAAAATCAAAATGTGTGGAATACATTGTCTTTTTAGATATTAATTAATTTTAGATTTAGGTTTCTAAAATATTTTGAATAAGCTCTGTCTAATTTACGAAAACTTAATCTTAATCCCCCTTGCTTATGATTGGATAATTATGTCACGTGATCTACATCTAAAAAGTATAAGTAAATATATAAATAGGTATAGATACACCCATTGCACACGACACCACAAAATGTCGATAAGAAATATTCTTTATTTTTATAATCTACAACCGGATTGTGTGAAATACATTGTCTTTTTAGATATTAATTAATTTTAGATTTAGGTTTTTAAAATATTTTGAATAAACTATCTAATTTACGAAAACTTAATTCCCCTTGCTTATGATTGGATAATTACGTCACGTGATCTACATCTAAAAAGTATAAGTACAAGTGTGAGTGATCATTCCTATCTCTCTGTGGTCAGCTATCACGCAGTGATAAGTAACAATTTTGAATATTTTTTGAAAATTGATTAAAACTTTGAAAAAAATGGACAATTTTGAAATTATTAAAGATGTTACCAAGAAAATTCGTAAATTTGGCGTCCAGGGTCGAACTTTAAAATTTAAAATTAAACCTGTACCTAACGAGACAGAACCTATAAGTTGGATAAAAAATGCCATCGAAGATATTGTTTTGAAGGGGACAGAAAACGTGGGTCTAGAGGATTATGTTGGATTTACTTTTTGTTCCAAAGATTTTGCAAGAGGTCAGGGGTGGATAGTTTTTAAACCTACATCTCAAGTGACAGTTGACGATGTGTGGAAGAAAATTTCTTCCATATACCAGTCAAATTCGACTGGATTGAATACGGAAACTTTCCGTTTGGGAATTACTACGGTAAAAATACCCGTAGGAAAAGGTCTAGGAAGAAATTATAATACTTTTAATGAAGAATGTAGACACCGTAATGGTATTGTTTCAGTAAATAACAAAGATAACCTTTGCTTACCTCGCGCTTTAGTCGTCAGTATGGCTTTTCAAACTAAGGATCCTGATTACATAAAAATTCGAAGAGATGTTGGTAAACTTCAAACAACTAGAGCTATTGAATTGATAGAATCCAGTGGTGTTTTTATTACTTCTGAGGGATGTGGAATACCTGAACTTCAACAGTTTCAACAGTATCTAAAAAATTATAAGATTGTTGTTTATCAATATGGCACCAAAGGTCGTGACGTCATTTTTGAAGGAGGATATGACGGTCCGGCTTTAAACCTGATTTTCCATGAAGGCCATTATAACGTCACCACCTCTCTAACCGCTGCATTTTTGTGTGGATATTTTTGTGAAGCCTGCCACACACCTTACAATAATAGAAATGAACATCGTTGTGGAGGAGTGTATTTCGCGTGCAGAAAATCACCAGCGTGCCGTAAAGATGTCGTAAAAAGAAGTTGTATTGAATGCAGAAGATATTTTTACGGTGATAAATGTTATGAAACGCATTTGAATATGGTTTGCAAAAAGATAAAAAAATGTGAGAATTGATTTAAAATATACACCACTCATAAACATATCTGCGGCGAATTTTACTGTAAGATTTGTAAATCGAAACAATCCGAGGACCATTTGTGTTATATGCAGCCTGATATTAAATCTCCTCAAAATAAAGATTTTTGTTTGTTTTCTACGACTTGGAAACAACACCAGAAAAAGTCCTTAATGAATCCATTCAACAGGAACCAAACTCGTGTGTATACAGAAAAGTATGCCATAAATGTATAAATGAAACTAAATTGTTATTTTGCCAGAGTTGTGGATTCAGAGAAAAAGTTCTAACAGAAGATGTAATTCCGAAATTTCTGAGGGAAGTACTAGAATTACAAAAAAAATTTAAACAGATTCTTGTTATCGCTCATAATTATGGAGGATTCGATCATCAATTTATATTAAATTACATTCTCACTAAAACCGATTTGAATCCTGACCTAATTATGCGTGGTACGAAACTGATTCTGATGAAAGTTGGAAACGTTAAATTTCTGGATTCACTTAACTAGTTTTCCATGCCTCTGTCTACTCTACCAAAAGCCTTTGGATTTTCTGAATTGAAAAAAGGGTATTTTCCGCATCTCTTTAACAAGTTGGAAAATCAGAACTATGTTGCTGTTATGCCTGCATTGCAATTCTACGATCCAAAGAACTTAAAAGAAGACGCACGCGAAAAATTAATTAAATGGTACAACCAGAAAATTGTTAAAAACGCATTACTCTACAATCTCCTTTTGAAAATCAAATACGTAATTTTTCATCATTGTTATTCCTGTCTTTTCCTGACAGAAACAGTCGCTACCTTCTTGTGGTTTCTGTTGTTAAGTATAAATATTATGTTCTGAAACAATGTATGCTTTGCGTATGCCTACGGAAGAATAAGGATCTGGTAAGTTAGTTGCTTTGATTGTATAAATATCATTTTATATTACTATCACCGTCGTAGCCAAAAAACATGATTTTCGAGAAAGTCTGCACAGGTCGCCGTCAATGTCCAAATAACTTTGATGTTGGTGGCGTGGTGTTGTTGGTAGTGGTGGGGTGGTGTTGTTGGTAGTGGTGGGGTGGTGTTGTTGGTAGTGGTGGGGTGGTGTTGTAGGTGGTAGTAGGAGTAGTAGTAGTAGTGCAGTAGTGAAGGGGAAACCGCTTGGCACCGAACACTGGTTTCAATATGTTTGGTAGTGTCGGGCGCTATTCCGACTAAAACCCCTTCTCTTCGGCTACAGTTTGATGTCTACTCGGAATAACCTTTGTAGGCATAACTTCAAGTAGAGCATCCTAGCAATATTTTTCTTTTCCTTTCTTTCCGTTTTTTTTTCTCTCTATTTTTTTTATGGCTACCTGTTCAGGGAACCCTTTCTTCGTGTATCCGTTCCTTCTCCTCGTCTTTTTTCTTCTGCATGACTCTTCTAATAAATCTCCTGATACTCTCCCAGTTTCTTTTACTACTAATCATTACCTCCACTATGTTTCCTCTATTTACCGTAGTAGTAGGACTAGGCCGATTCTGGACAACTTGCAGAAACTGCCACCAGGGGCGTTGGTGGCGCTGGTGTCGCTGGTGCGCGGTAAATTCAAATTTCGAGAGCGGCCATGTTTAGTCCAATTATGTCAAAGTTCCGCAAAGTGTTAGTAGATGGCGTTGGTGGCGCCAAAGTTCCACAAAGTGTTAGTAGATGGCGTTGGAGAGCGGCGGCGGCGGCGGCGGCGGCGGCGGTCATGTTTAGTCCAATTATGTTAAAGTTCCAGAAACTGCCACCACTACTAGATGGCGCAATGAACGTTGTCGAAAGGGCATTAGTGCCTAACTTCGTTGTTATTGGTCCAATTGAATCGCGGAAAAAACAGGCATTATCTATGAGTGGCGCAGATGTCAAATTTAAAGAAAAACATGCGCAATGAGCGTGGCCATAAGGGCATTAGTGCTTAACTTCCTTGTTATTGGTCCAATTGAATCGCGGAAAAAACAGGCATTATCTATAAGTGACGTAGATGTCAAATTTAAAGAAAAAACATGCGCAATGAACGTTGCCATAAGGGCATTAGCGCTTAACTTCCTCGTTATTGGTCCAATTGAATAGCGGAAAAAAAGGCATTATCTACAAGCGACGTAGATGTCAAATTTAAAGAAAAAACATGCGCAATGAGCGTGGCCATAAGGGCACAAAGCGCTTAACTTCGCTGTTATTAGTCCAATTGAATCGCGGAAAAAACAGGCATTATCTATGAGTGGCGCAGATGTCAAATTTAAAGAAAAAACATGCGCAATGAACGTTGCCATAAGGGCATTAGCGCTTAACTTCCTCGTTATTGGTCCAATTGAATAGCGGAAAAAAAGGCATTATCTACAAGCGACGTAGATGTCAAATTTAAAGAAAAAACATGCGCAATGAGCGTGGCCATAAGGGCACAAAGCGCTTAACTTCGCTGTTATTAGTCCAATTGAATCGCGGAAAAAACAGGCATTATCTATGAGTGGCGTAGATGTCAAATTTAAAGAAAAAACATGCGCAATGAACAGTGCCATAAGGGCATTAGCGCTTAACTTCCTTGTTATTGGTCCAATTGAATAGCGGAAAAAACAGGCATTATCTATAAGCGACGTAGATGTCAAATTTAAAGAAAAAACATGCGCAGTGAACGTTGCCATAAAGGCATTAGCGCTTAACTTCGTAATTATTGGACCAATTGAATGGTGAAAAAGACAGATATCATGTAAAAGTGACGTAGATGATAAATTTAAAGAAAAAACATGCGCAATGATGGTTTCCATAAGGGCACAAAGCGCTTAACTTCCTCGTTATTGGTCCAATTGAATCGCGGAAAAAACAGGCATTATCTATAAGTGACGTAGATGTCAAATTTAAAGAAAAAACATGCGCAATGATGGTTGCCGAAAGGGCACAAAGCGCTTAACTTCGCTGTTATTGGTCCAATTGAATCGCAGAAAAAACAGGCATTATCTATAAGCGGTGTAGATGTCAAATTTACAGGAAAAATTGCTTGATCATGATTGGATAATTATATAATATTTTACATTTTATATAATTTTTGTCAATAGTGATTTTTAAATGTTATAATATTCCTCCGAAAATTGAGCTTACTTAAGTTAAGTAAATTTCAAAATCTAAACTTCAAAGTGTTAAATAACTCATAGAAATAAAATGTATAATACTTTACAAAATAAAACTGTTATAATATTCCTCCGAAAAATTGAGCTTACTTAAGTTAAGTAAATTTCAAAATCTAAACTTCAAAGTGTTAAATAACACACAAAATTCTATTACTCCAAATTCAAGATCATTTAAAATTGTTTTTTTTGAACTAAAAATTTTTTAAATACGGCCCTGCAATCTACATTTTCTAAAAAAATTTAAAAACATACTTTAACGGTTATACCGGATGAAGCCTCCCGATAAAAATTAGATAAGCCTGATAACGCGAAAAAATAAAACCACATTTACAGAAAACAAATTCTAGCACAAACATCTACATCCGTTCCCACAGGATGTAGCTTCCTGGATAAAAATTAGATAAGGCTGATAACGGTGAAAAATACAACCACATTTCCACAAAACGAATTTAGTTATCTTCCCACAGATAATGTTGTTGTTTTTCTCGAGTGCTATAAAAGCCGAAGCCGAATCAATCGACAATTCAGTCGTAAACGTCTCTTCACCAGTTAGTATTCAGCGAGCTGTTTCCAGTTGTTTTTATTGTGCTACCAGTTAGTGTTCAGTGAACAGTTTCCAGTTGGAGTTATTGTAAGTACATTTAATTTTAATTTTTTAAAACTTGTTTTTGTACCAGTGCTGTAGTAAATTTCAAAATCTAAACTTCAAAGTGTTAAATAAGTTCATTTTTTAAAAAAAACTTTTTTTGTAATTTTAACAGTACAAATTTTTGATTTTTTCAGTAATTTGTACCAGTGCTACACATTTTTTTTGCTGTTAGCTTCAATCCGGCTAAGACTTTTTTTTTTGGCATCCACATCTTTAAGCTTTTAAAGTAAGTGTTTTTTTTTCGGTGGTTTTTTCATGCTAGTATTCCATTTTTTTATTATTATTTTAGATGAGTTTTCTTGAAAAATTAAACGAATTTACCTCATCTACAGATACTGAAAACAAGCCCATAATTAAGCTAAAGGACCTGCAACCCAACATCCCAAAGAAAATTCACCGCGTTCAGCTTGTTAAATCCAAATTTGGAGGGGAATCCATCCTAGTGGAATTGGAGGAGAACGTCGTCACCTTTCTGCCCAAAAGGTCTACCGAAATTTACAAGAACCACATCGACGATCTAAACAAAGGGGGCTTCAGTTTAGTTTTTATTGGCCTGCACGAGATATCAAAGAGCTGTGCTCCCAGAACTCTATTTAAAATAGAAAAAAAAAATTAGGTGAGTTCAATTATGAATTTCGCACTCGTTTTTCAAAAAATCGAAGACCTACTTAAAACTAAGCACAATATTTCGACATATTCAGATCAAAATAAATGGCTAGCACTAATTAGTACTCACCTCAGAAAATGCTCTTTAGCTATAAAAAAATGTAATTTCACGGTAGGGGAAAAAAGAAAAATTTACACCAAAATGGGGCAGTTGAAAAGGTTACGGTGTATTATTAAATTAGCGTCTTCTCATGTAGTAGGGGAGGGCATTAGACAGGGGCGCGGCTCTAAAGGGGGCGTTAAATGGGAAGACGTCAACGCGATTTTTAACAATCGAATTAGAACGGGGGTCATTATAAATTTACAACACAAAGAAATAAAAGATTTTTTGAAGGCAGCTTTTAATTTATTCAAGTCAAAAATTTCACAAATTTTAAAAAATGATACACCGTCGCTAAAAGTAAATGTCACATTTTGCGGCGATTTTTTAAAAAATGATAGTGATGGCGGGGAAGTAATTGACATTAAATACTTTGGATCCCCAAATTTCGTTGTTGATTTGGGGACGGATTTAGCGCAAGAATATAAAAGCATTGTAGATTTTATTTTAAATAAACTTTCGGAATTTCAAGAAAAAGACAGTGGGTGGGCGTTGTCAAAAATAAATTTATTGGAAGTAGCTATTAACAAATTTGAAATTGGGAACGGTTCATCCTTCATTCCACTGCCAAAAGAAATATTAACGAAAAAGGCGTGCATAAACGTCCAAAATACGGACCTGGCGTGTTTTTACTGGGCCGTAACGAGTTTTTTGTTTCCCGCTAAAAAACACTCTCAATATACATTTACTTACCCTCACTATAGTAAAGTTTTGAATACAGACGGTTTAGAAAACGGTTTAGAAAATTTCAAAATTTGAAAAGTTAAATGAAATCTCTGTAAACGTTTACGCTTTAGAACTAAATCAAACTAATAAAAAGTCATTTTACGTAGTGGTACCTGCACGTTTAACTAAAAATAAACAGCCGCGTCATGTAAATTTACTTTTAATTCAAGATGAATATTTTCCAAAATTAAACGACTACGAGGCTCCTCCCGGCAACAATGAGGACACTACTACCAACACCATTAAATATCATTATTGTTGGATTAAAAATATGTCTAGACTAGTTTCAAGTCAACTCAGCAAGAAGGGGCATACAAAGTTTATTTGTGATAGGTGCTTGAATTATTTTCAAAGTGAAAAAAAACTAACGGACCACGAAATTTTATGCATAAATAGTAACGATTGCAAAATTTCTTTCCCCCCATATGATAACGTCGAATTTAAAAATCATGTATACAAGCAGAAATGTCCTTTAGTCGTTTATGCCGATTTCGAGTCAATTTTAGAAGCCTGCACTAAAAAGATATCTCATACAACTACAAAGTATCAACACCATAAAACATTTAGTGCAGGATTCTACTTAAAATGCAGCTATGATAATAAGATTTCCTACTACAATAGTTATAGAGGGGAAGATTGCATGGACTGGTTTGCGAATCAAATGTTAGAAGTCGCGAAATTTATTGAATCTAAATTATTAAATATTGTTCCTATTTGTATGCCTACTGTCGTCGCAAACGGTGTCTGCTGTCACATTTGCGACAATAGGTTTAAAGAAAAAGACATCGTCGTTAAAGACCACGATCATTTTACGGGATTATTTAGAGGGTTCGCACGTCAATCGTGCAATCTGAACTTCAAAAAACTATTTGTAGTGCCCATAGTTTTCCATAATCTTAGCGGATACGACAGCCATTTTATTATTAGAGATCTTGCTAAACGTGGACCCTTGAGTGTACTACCCGTGAACATGGAAAAATACATTTCTTTTACGCAGTATGAACCAGAAACTAAAATTAAATTTCGCTATATAGACTCCTTTAGATTTTTGGGTACCAGTCTCGATGAGTTGGTGTCTACACTAAAAATAGAGGAGTTGATTACATTAAAAGGGGAATTTGGACTAATGAAACGTTCAAACTGTTGACGAGGAAAGGTGTTTTTCCATACGATTACATTGATAGTATTGATAAGCTAAATGATACCACTAGTCTTCCAGCAATTGAGAGTTTTTACAACAAATTAAATGATTGTCATATTTCCGCGGATGATTACACTCATGCGCAAAACGTTTGGCAAGCTTTCCAAATTCAAAATTTAGGCGAATATGCAGATTTGTATATGCGAACCGACATTCTCCTTCTTTGTGACGTTATGGAAAACTTTCGAACAACTGCTCTGGAAACTTACCAACTAGATCCGGCATGGTACTATACTATGCCCGGATATACTTGGGATTGCATGCTCAAGTACACGAAATGTAAATTACAAATTTTAAAAGATGTCGACATGTTGTTGTTTGTTGAGGCATCAATACGTGGAGGAATATCTGTTTGTTCAAACAGATATTCCGAAGCTAACAATAAATACATGCCTGAATATGATTCTTCTAAGCCGTCCAAGTACCTTATGTACTTTGACGTAAACAATTTATATGGGTGGGCAATGTCACAGTTCCTCCCCTACGGGGGGTTTGAATGGGAGCCCAATACAAACATCGACATTACTCAGATTCCCGACGATTCACCCGTCGGATATATTTTACAAGTTGATTTAGAGTATCCCGAAAGTTTACATGACGAGCACAAAGATTTCCCATTTTGTCCAGAACACCGTAAACCTCCCGATGATGGTTCCAAATTATCCAAATTAATGACCACCCTTTACCCGAAAAAACAATACACTCTGCATTATCGTAATTTAAAACAAGCCCTCGAACACGGGTTAAAATTAACGAAAATTCACAAAGTGCTAAAATTCAAACAATCGGCTTGGCTGCAGTCCTATATCGAGCTGAATACTCGCTTAAGGACTGTAGCCACAAGCAATTTTAAAAAAACCCAGTTCAAACTCGCTAATAATACAGTATTTGGTAAGACTATGGAAAACATCAGGCTCCATAGGGTAGTGAAATTACTTACTTCTTACGAGGGTCGTTACGATGCAAAAAATTTGATAGCCAGCCCCCGATTTCATAATCGAATAGTTTTTGACCACAAACTTATGGCTATCGAATTAAAGAAGGCTGAACTACTCTTCAACAAACCCCTGTATATCGGCATGGCTATCCTGGACATTTCTAAAACCTGTATGTATGATTTTCACTATAATTTCATGTTACCAACTATGGGGGTGGAAAATGTAAAATTAATGTACACTGACACCGATAGTTTTATTTACGAATTAAATTGCGATGACGTTTACAAAAGTTTGATTGAAGAGCACTTAGAAAAATTTGACACTTCAGATTACCCCTCAAATAACGCCTATAAGATTCCTTTAGTAAATAAAAAAATTCCCGGTTTAATGAAGGATGAAGCTAATGGTAAAATTATGACACATTTTGTGGGATTACGATCAAAAATGTATAGTTATAAAGTGCAAGGTGGTAAAGTAGTGAAAAAATCAAAGGGGGTTAAGTCCAATGTCGTAAAAAATAAAATCATATTCGAGGATTACCTAAATTGTTTGCAAAATAATAATAAAAAATATATTACACAACACACTATTCGATCTTATTTGCATGATGTATATAGCATAAGTCAGACTAAAATTGGACTTAGCCCCTATGATGATAAGCGTCAATTACTTCCCCACTCACATGACACCCTTCCGTGGGGATATAAAAGTTAATTTTTTCTTTTTTTGCCCTACCGTGGAGTTTAACGGGGAAAGTTTTTCAAAATTTTAATAAATTAAGATGTGATTACTGATTATTAGCTTGCCATAATTTTGAAATATTTATTGAATATGCAGAAATATTGTGCTTGGTTTCGATATGATTTACATGAAAATAAACGAGTGCGATTTTCAGACTGAACTATGTGTACCTAATAAATTATTTATAGTTTTTATGTATTAGTTATATATGTTTGCTTACTGTATTATTTGTAGTTTGCTTGGGTAATAAAAAATAAAATATAAGAAAGAAGTGTTTTATTTCAAAAAGCTTGGTACATTTTTTTAATTTGAACAATGATTTAATATATCATTAATTACATCATCTTTATAGTAATACATGTACTCTTGTAGAGCATTTTTTTCTAAACAATTTGGCATAACAGCACAAATTAAAATTAAAGTATTAAATCTACTAGTGTCGTCGTCACAAATACTATTGAAATTAACAGCAAAATAAGCTCGTGTAGAGTCTATTAAATTACAGTAGAATGTATTAAAGTTCAAGTCTTCTAGCAACGAAATGTAGTTCTTCACCAAATTGCAATTTGCTTCAAGGATGTCGGAAACATCATACTCGTCCAGATAGAACTCTACTCCATGTTTGTTTGCAAGTAGAAACTTGGTATCGTCGTACACTAATTGAGTAACTTTACAAAAGTCTCCACAAGGGAAAACTACAGGATCGTATTCGTCAGGAGGTGACGGTAGATTCTCGTGAAAAAAGTCATCGTATCTTTGACGCAGCAATTCAATAAAAGTAGTCCACTCAAATGTACCAAACGAAATTCTTCCGGGTCGAAGTAAAGGTGTTAGCGTTATTGCAGGATTAAAGGTTCTGGTCGGACTTATTCCGCACAAAAGTGCATAACTTCTTAGGGAAAAATTCGTTTCCAGTAGATGGTATCGCTCCAATTTAGCAGCATACTCGTATGAAATTAAAGCTTGGTCGATTTCCTCAACACAATCATTAAGCGTCACTGCATAAGGTGAAGGAGGTGTTGGCGACGGTGAAGACGACGACGATGCCGAGTCACTTTCAAAAACAATTTCACAAGAACTATAACCACTATCTTGACTACTCATGTTGTTGTTGGTTGATTTAAATTGTAGGTGCACACGACTGAATAAAATGTAGGTTCGCACACACACTTGTATTTATATACCCCCACTATGAGGAAAAAGCGGTAAGTTTGAAGGTTATTCAAAAAAGGCCCCTTGAATTGCTAAATTTGTTTGTATTTTCCATAAGATTCTATACAAAATCAGTCTTGGATAGACAAAAATTCTATTGTTTAAATGTTTTATTTTGTAAAGTATTATACATTTTATTTCTATGAGTTATATTTAAAACGGGATTAATAATTTTAGCAGCTTCTTCTATTCGGCGTTTAAAACGTAGTTGATTAAGATATCTTGATTCCCAATCACTTGTTTCAACATCTAATGATATGTGAACGTGATTGTAATCTTCATTAAAAGTTACTTTCTTCATATCTTTTCTTTAAGAACATCGGGGTATTTGAATATAAGTTCTAGTAATAAACTATATGTAATCGGATGCGCTTGTTTTATAGGCTCCATTGTAGTAAGAGCTGTGTTGATGATATCTTCCTTGTTTTTAACCGCCATTTGTAAAATTTTTAAGGAACCTACAAACTGCTGGCTTTTTAATACTTCAATGTTGTGCGTAATTAAGGGTAAGCATCTCCAGAGCTCGGAAAGGGAAATTGATCCTAACCAGACAGTAGCATGTCCAGTTAATACTTTCAAAACAGTAATGCTTTCAAAATTTTCAAACTGTAACAAAAACCGGCTAACATCTATTGATTCCTCCTTTCCCGCTGTTATAAAATCTTCAATAGTTTCTTTGAAGGATAAAAACTCCTTCCACTCTTTTTCACTAAACACGATAAAGTTTCCTTTGTTTGCAGATATTTTCACACACGGAGCAAAATTTAAATCATGCGACAGACTCACTGCGACATATTTCGTATTCGATTTATTCAGGTAGAACCTTTGTTCACCCAAATAGATATTTTTCACTTTTGATTCTTCTGTAAACTGCATGATGACTGCCTGACTAACTTCACCGGAGAAAGTCTTAATATTTATTAGTATGAAAAAAATGGGTGGGGATTCTATATTTCTTAACTCCATAGCACATTCAGTGTGTTAGGCCTGAATGGTATTTAGCTTTCCCATTTTATGGTACAATCACATTTAACGGATTTTTCTATAAATAAAAAAGAATATTTCTTATCAACATTTTTCAATCCAGTTTGACTATTTGTTTAATTTTCATTCAACAACCTTTTTTACTCATAAATTAAAAACCTTTTTTTTTGTTTTAATATGATTTATTAAGGATATCTAAACATTATTGAATAATTATTTTCACCGTAATTGGTACAGTTGCATTTTGTAAAGACTCCTTCTGACCACGGATTGCTGCAAAATGTTGTAAACTGATTCCCTGTTTTCATTAGATGTTGAACTATTTTGCATGCGTAACCTTTTCTTCTGTGTTTGCCAAATGTATATATATAATTTAATATTCTGGGAACATCATGTTGTCCTAATGGATCGAAATCACATCTTGATAATAAGGCGAACGCTGCAACTTCATCACCGATGTAGAGGATGTAACAAGATATTCTAGTTTCTTGACTCCATTGTTCAATTAAAAGATCTTTTACAGGTAAACGCAATATTTTATTTACAGCTCTTTTACCTATAAGAAATTCAATTTTTTCCATCTCGATTGTTTAGGACCGAACGACTTGTGTTAATTGTACTCTCTGTTTTATTTCGTTACCACATATACAAATGGAAAGATAAAAAAGTGAGTGGGGGTCTAATAATCACGGTATGTTCACGTGAAAAGGGGCTTTTTCGCGATGTTTTAAGAAATACTCGTTCTCAATAAAATACGTGTTTCTAGGTTATCACTTCATTCGCGGTTTTGATAATTTCGTATTGTTTTTAAGTTTTCAAAATTCAACATGGCTGCGCTCGTGGGCGAGTTCATTATTACAAGAGGGGGTGACACGTGTAACAGCACGTCTGTGAAAAGTCTTATGCAATAATTTTATAAGTTGCACAAATTAGGTACCCATTTGCATAACTGTGGCGCTAGATAATCCGGTTTTACAAAGGAGCATCTCACATAAAATTTTATTTACACTTTATTTAACTATATTACATTGGTAATAATAACTTGTAGTGTATCTCTAAAAAATAGGTTAAACATTTGACGTTCACGTGGCGTAAAACGTGAGGTGCGTGACGTAAAACGTGAGGTGCGTAGTGTAAAACGTGAGGTGCGTGACGTAAAACGTGAGATGCGTGACGTAAAACGTGAGGTGCGTGACGTAAAACGTGAGGTGCGTGACGTAAAACGTGATGTGCGTGACGTAAAACGTGAGGTGCGTGACGTAAAACGTGAGGTGCGTGACGTAAAACGTGAGGTGCGTGACGTAAAACGTGAGGTGCGTGACGTAAAACGTGAGGTGCGTGACGTAAAACGTGAGGTGCGTGACGTAAAACGTGAGGTGCGTGACGTAAAACGTGACGTGTGTGACGTTTACGTGACGTGTGTGACGTTTTTGATGTTTTACGTGGCGTTTACGTGACCTTTTTGACTTCATCCTGTATGGTAATTAAAAGTCTCTCTCTCTCTCTCTTTTTAAAAAATTTATAAGAATAAATGCAAAATATATATACGTACACATTTCTTACATTTTCATTTATATTCAACATGTGTGTTGGTAAAGTACTTGTACTGCTTCTCTTAACAGCCCACGCAAATTCTGCGAACGTTACTCTAGAATATTTTGTATCATTTTTGCAACGGTTTGGCTACATTAATCAAAATGAAATCGTAGGTGATAGCCTTAAAAATGTATTAGCAAATTTTCAAGAAAAATATAATCTACCTGTGGATGGAACTCTGAACGCTGCCACTATTCAATTAATTAATAAACCTAGATGTACTGTTGGTGAAAATTCATTTACAACGATATCAAGATGGAAAAATAAAACGAGTTTGCGATGGTATTTTCCTCAAGCCCGTTCGGAACATCTTTTAACAGCTCAAAGGGCTTTTGCAATATGGGAACGTGATTCCAATTTCAATTTTCAACTAGTTCAATTTCCAACACCGAAACCCGATATTACTATAACCGTCGTACCCAAAAAACATGATTTTCGAGAAAGCTGCACAGGTCACCATCGATGTCCACAAAACTTTGATGGGCCTGGGAAAATATTGGCTCACACACATTTTCCTAGTGCTAATGGATGTATTGAAATTCATATGGATGCTGGCGAGCAATGGTATTTTGGGGATGATGATGATAATGTTCCTGATGGTCAAGTAAGCTTTCTTATGGTGTTGGTACATGAAATCGGTCACACCCTTGGGTTAGGGCATAGTGAAGTAGAGTCTGCAATTATGTTTCCATGGTATCAGCAAAAGTTAACTCCTCTAGATGAAGATGATAAGAATGCATTAGAATTCTTGTATGGTCCACGACGACGACGAACGCCGACAACAACGACAACGACAACGAGTACAATTTATCCTCCAACCACTCGAAAACACATTTCTTCTTCTTCTTCTTCTTCTTCTTCGTCTTCTCTTAAGACGCCGATGACTGTTTCGCTTCAATACAAAAATTTATGTAATATTAAATCACCTGATTTCATGTTTCTTGCAACAGCTCCAACGTTTCCTAATTATCGATTGTACGTCGGATTTAATACATCTTTGTGGAAATTTGATTTAAATAGTATGCTCATACCTTCAAGTCCTGAGCCGTTAATTAATTATCTACCCAATGAACTTAAGACTTCCTCGACCCCATTTTCTCACATTTTTCAAAATTCAGCGGGGGATTTAATAACGTTTGGTATTCGAAAATGTTATGTAGCCTCATTTCCAAATTTAAATATTCAAAATGATTATTATTTACCTGTGCCCTCAGATGCTTATATTAATGCGTTATTTCAATCAAATAGTGGTAGAACTTTTGTTTTCTATAACAACGTTTCCTATGTAGAATACAATAATGATCCTGGAGAAATAATTAGTCGTGGACGTATAACCGATCAATTTCCCGGTATACCGATGGACTTGAGCGTTTAGATATATAGATGGTTTCATTTACTTTTTCAACAAAAACTTAAACGTATATTACAAATATAGTGAATATACGAAAAAAGTTGTTGAAGCTGGACAATTTAGTTGGAAACTATTTAACATACCCTGTCCCAGCGTAGGGTTAAAAGAACAATTGAAAACCCTATTGACAAAAATTATATCTTTTTATGAATAAAATGTACCTACCAAGTAAATTGAATATAATAAAAAAATAATTAAACGCTTCGTTCTTTATTATATACTCTTTCAGCACAATTTTTTTGTTTTTCTTCGAAAAATATTACACATGGTGAAATGAAATTTTTTTTGATTTTTAATAAATGATATGAAAAATTTTTGAGTTTTAATGAAACACCTTTTGCATATTTTTAGTTGTTTATTGCAACATTACATGAGGATTGAAACCTTCTTTGAATACATTTATAACGTGAGGCACGATATTGTAAATATCTTGCTAATTTCACCATTTAATTGTCCATCCATGGCGCCACCGGCACCTGAAGAACTGTTGGTGTTGGTTGAATTCGTCTTAAGGGGTAACAGCAACATAGTACTTTTTTCGGTATTCTTGTATTGTCCAAATTTAAATCGCCCAACTGCTTTATAACGTTTTCTTTGTCTTCGTACAGTTTAATATCTTTACAAAGTTGCTTGAGTCTTTCTTCAAATTTAAGGACTTTTTCCTAAATATGTTTGTCTTGACGACGCATGTCTTAAAGCAATAATCCCTCCAAGCGTTATTAATAAATATTATATAATAACCCCCTCTAGATCACGTGACATAATTATCCAATCATGATCAAGCAATTTTTTCGTAAAATTAGCATCTACGTTGCTTGTGGATAATGCCTGTTTTTTCCTCAATTCAATTGGATTAATAACAACGAAGATAAACGCTTTGTGTCCTTATGGCCACGTTCATTGCGCATGTTTTTCTTTAAATTTGACATCTACGGCACTTATAGATAATACCTACCTTTTTCATAATTAAATTGGACCAATAATAACGAAGTTAAACGCTAATGCCTTTATGACAACGTTCATTGCGCATGCTTTTCTTTAAATTTAGCGTCTATGTCCCCTTTACATGATATCTGTCTTTTTCGTCATTCAATTGGGCCAATAATAATGAAGTTAAGCGCTTTGTGCCCTTATGGCAACGTTCATTGCGCATGTTTTTTCTTTAAATTTGACATCTACGTCACTTTTACCTGATACCTGTTTTTTCCGCGATTCAATTGGACCAATAACAGCGAAGTTAAGCGCTTTGTGCCCTTTTGGTCACGTTCATTGCGCATGTTTTTTCTTTAAATTTGACATCCACGTCACTCATAGATAATGCCTGTTTTTTTCCTCAATTCAATTGGACCAATAACAAGGAAGTTAAGTGCTTTGTGCCCTTATGGCCACGCTCATTGCGCATGTTTTTTCTTTAAATTTGACATCCACGCTACTTATAGATAATACCTATCTTTTTCGCTATTCAATTGGACCAATAACAGTGAAGTTAAGCGCTAATGCCCTTATGGCAACGTTCACTGCGCATGTTTTTTCTTTAAATTTAACAGCTACGTCGCTTGTAGATAATGTTTGTTTTTTCCGCGATTCAATTGGTCCTATAATTACGAAGTTAAGCGCTAATGCCTTTATGGCAACGTTCATTGCGCATGCTTTTCTTTACATTGGACATCTACGTCACATATAGATAATACCTATCTTTTTCACCATTCAATTGGACCAATAACAACGAAGTTAAGCGCTTTGTGCCCTTATGGCAACCATCATTGCGCATGTTTTTCTTTAAATTTGACATCTACGCCTCTTATAGATAATGCCTGTTTTTTCCGCGATTCAATTGGACCAATAACAGCGAAGTTAAGCGCTTTGTGCCCTTATGGCAACACGTTCAAGACCAGTATTTCTAGTGACAGGTCACAGATGAGAGGTGACAGATGGCCGGTGACAGGTGACTTCTTCTTTTTTGGCTGAACTGCCAACACGTTCAAGACCAGTATTTCTAGTGACAGGTCACAGATGAGAGGTGACAGATGGCCGGTGACAGGTGACTTCTTCTTTTTTGGCTGAACTGCCAACACGTTCAAGACCAGTATTTCTAGTGACAGGTCACAGATGAGAGGTGACAGATGGCCGGTGACAGGTGACTTCTTCTTTTTTGGCTGAACTGCCAACACGTTCAAGACCAGTATTTCTAGTGACAGGTGACAGATGACAGATGACAGGTGACTTCTTCTTTTTTGGCTGAACTGCCAACACGTTCAAGACCAGTATTCTAACGCCACCTAGTGACAGTTTCTGGAACTTTGGCACCATTGACGCCCTCTAGTGACAGTTTCTAGAACTTTGGCACCACTGACGCCCTCTAGTGGCAGTTTTGGGAAATTTGGCGCCATCTGGTGACAGATGCCATGTGACAGATGAAAGGTAACATAGCGCTTTAAATTTGACATCTACGCCACTCATAGATAATGCCTGTCTTTTCCGCGATTCAATTGGACCAATAGCAGCAAAGTTAAGCGCTTTGTGCCCTTATGACAACCATCATTGCGCATGTTTTTTCTTTAAATTTGACATCTACGCCACTCATAGATAATGCCTGTCTTTTCCGCGATTCAATTGGACCAATAGCAGCAAAGTTAAGCGCTTTGTGCCCTTATGGCAACCATCATTGAGCATGTTTTTTCTTTAAATTTGACATCTACGTTACTTATAGATAATGCCTGTTTTTTCCGCGATTCAATTGGACCAATAACAAGGAAGTTAAGCACTAATGCCCTTTCGGCAACGTTCATTGCGCATGCTTTTCTTTAAATTTGACATCTACGTCACTCATAGATAATGCCTGTTTTTTCCGCGATTCAATTGGACCAATAACAGTGAAGTTAAGCGCTAATGCCCTTATGACAACATGTGGCAGATGACAGATGACAGGTGACTTCTTCTTTTTTTTGGCTGAACTGCCAACACGTTCAAGACCAGTATTTCTAGTGACAGATGACAGGTTGGCTGAACTGCCAACACGTTCAAGACCAGTATTTCTAGTGACAGATGACAGGTTGGCTGAACTGCCAACACGTTCAAGACCAGTATTCTTGGACTAAACATGGCCGCCGCCGCCGCCGCCGCTCTCCAACGCCATCTACTAACACTTTGTGGAACTCTAACATAATTGGATTAAACATGGCCGCCGTCGCCGCCGCCGCTCTCCAACGCCATCTACTAACACTTTGTGGAACTTTGGCGCCACCAACGCCATCTACTAACACTTTGCGGAACTTTGACATAATTGGACTAAACATGGCCGCTCTCGAAATTTGAATTTACCGCGCACCAGCGACACCAGCGCCACCAACGCCCCTGGTGGCAGTTTCTGCAAGTTGTCCAGAATCGGCCTAGTCCTACTACTTACCGTAGCTCCTATTTTTTCTTGCATTTCCTCTCTCCATTCACTCCATCTCTCGCACACTAGTACCGTATGTTCCGCTGTGTCGACCATAGCGCAGTATACACACTTGTCGTCTTGTGTCAGGTTAAATCTCTTCGTGTACTCTCTGAAAGAGCCATGACCCGACAGAAACTGCGTCAAAAAATAATCCAGCTCCCTGTGTTTACACTGAACCCATGGTTGCAGGTTCGGTATTAGTGTCTTCGTCTATTCTGCCGTTCCGGTGTGCCCTTCCCACAATCTTTGCCAGTTTTCCAACGTCATTTCCCTCTCGTTTCTCCTAACAGATTGGAGGTGTGCATCTTTGTTCTTATACAGGCGACATCTCTCTTCTGCCAGTAATGTTATTGGCGGGACTCCTGTAATTGCTTGTATACCCATGGTAGCTATCGTCCGGTATGGTATCCGCTGGCAATTCTAAGCAACGCTTTCCTCTGGATTCCAACAAGCCGGTTCGCAAACTTTTTGACGTTTAGCTTCAGCAACTTTAGCAAATCCTTGACCACCGGCAATGAACCCAACATTAATTGCTACACCTTGATAATCTCCATTTAAAAAGTCAGCCAAAACATTTTTAGCCATCATTCCATGCATAGTTATCCCGGAGATTCTTCCCACTCTAGCTAGATGATTCATGACTTTTTGATCACCAATCAGCTTATTAACCAAACTCTGAGATTCACCGGTAACCTTTACCTTATCTGCTAGTTGAATTAGAAGTAGAAGTTAGAAGTAGAGTATGGGAGGGGTGAGTGTGGGAACTTTTTCTGTCGATCCTTATGGACGGACACGCCCCCGCACGCGACCTACCCCCACTCCTCCGGCGGCAGCATGTAGATGGGGAGAAGAACGGCCTGAACGTGGTGGCACTTCAGCAAGACCTTGAACTTGTTGGCAGTTCAGCCAAAAAGAAGAAGAAGGATTCCCGAAACTGTCAGATGACGGCATCGGAGAGCGTCGGCGGCGGCCGTTTTTAGTGCGGTCTTGTTAGTTCAGCTAGAAGAAGAAGAATGGAGCAGCTCGTTCAGTCACCTATAGAGAAGAAGAAGAAATTACTATAGTCGAGTCGGCGCGCGATTCACGGCGGCGACGCACGAATGCAGGCCCGAGCGGAGGTGATCCAAGATGGCGCGATTCACGGTGTGGCGTACGTATCGAGTCGAGGTGACGGCACGATTCATGGTCCCGAGGCAAGGTGATGGCGCGATTCTCGGTGTGGCGTACAGCCCAAGTCGAGGTGCGTTCCGAGTAGGGACGATTCACGGCGGTGACGTACGAATGCCGGCCCGGTGATCCAAGATGGCGCAATTCATGGTGCGACGCACACAAGCGGTGGCCGGCCATCGCCTGCGTGTGACGTAGTCGGACTGATTCGAATCGAAGATATCGGTCGGATATAATAGTCGTCAGCAAAGGCCATGTTGCCTTTTTTATTATTATTTATACAATGATGCCATATTGGCTGGGGAAACGTGGTGACGCTGCACACAAGCGGGGCCTGCCAAAGCGCGTGTGTGACGTAGTCGAACAAATTATTATAGTTTTCCTTGTTTATGAGCGAGAGCATTATCAATTCAGGGCGCTATGAATTTGGTATTGAAATAATTCATGTTGCCGTATTTTTTATACAATGTTGCCATATAGGAATATTATCAAAGTATGATTTAAAAGTAGTCCATGCTGCCACGTTGCCGCATCTCCGTCAGATAACGGGTTGAAATTTAAAATATTCATGGCGGCGGCCATCGCTTGGGTGTATCGTAGTCGAACTGATTCGTTTCAAAGATAACGGTTGGAAAATTTTTCAGCCGTCTATAGAGGAACAAATTACTATAGTTTTCCTTGTTTATGAGAGAGAGATAGAGAGAGCGTTATCAATTCTGGGGCGCTATGATTTTGGTATCGAGATAATCCATGGAACCGTATTTTATTATTTATACAATGTAGACATATCGGTATAATATCAAAGTATGAAAAAAATATGATTTATTTAAATGGTTTTCAGGAGATGTCTAATTCAATTCAGGGACACTATGAATTCACTATTGATTATTATATGATTTATTTAACGGTCGGTATTTGTGCCAAGCGCAATGAACGTTGCCGTAAGGCCACTAGCCGTTATTATTGGTCCAATTGAATCGCGGAAAAAGACCAGTATGATCTAGAAGTAACATAGATGATGAACGATACATGGAACACTGTAGAAAAATTACGTAAACGTCAAAAACGTGACGCAGACATCGAAAAACGTCTCGCGCGTCAAAAAAACGTCAAAACGTGACACGCGTGGCGCAAAACGTGACGTTTTTGGCGTAAACGTCACGCGTATGACGTTTTTACGTCACGCGTGTCACGTTTACGTCTCGCATGTCACGTAAACGTCAAATGCTTAACCTATTTTAGGGGCACACTGTAAATTATCATTAGTGCTGTAATATAATTAAATAAGGTGTAAATGGATACCTAATTTGTGCAACTTATAAAATTATTGCATAAGACTTTCCACAGACGCGTTGTTACACACATCGCCCCCACGAGCGCAGTCATGTTGAATTTTGAAAACTTAAAAACAATACGAAATTATTTATGGCTAGCACACCCCTTTTAATAATGAACTCCCCGTTGTTTTCTCTACCGCCATTATGGCTAATCGAAAATTTTGATAAATTTTAGAAAATCTACAATACAAAATCGTAATTATCAAACCATGAATGAAGTGATAACCTGGAAACGTGTTTTCGTTCAGTCTTATCTAATTTTTATCGGGTTGGCTTCATCCGGTATGCCTGTTAAAAGTATCTCTAAAGGAGTATTATATTTGTGTCTATTATTATAACAGGTGTTTATAGTATTTCTTTAAAAACATAGCGAAAAAGCTCTTTTTTTCACGTGAACATATCGTGATTATTTGATTTAAAAATATTTCTGAATAAAATCTGTCTAGTTTACGAAAAATCCAATTTCACCTGCTGGATAATTAGGGAACGTGACCCCTTTTGCACACGGCCCTACAAAAAATGCCGATAAGAATTATTCTTTATTTTTCATAATCTACAACCGGAATGTCTGAAATACATTGTTTTTTCGATATAAAATAAATTTTAGTTTTAATTTTTAAAATATTTTCGAATAAAGTCTGTCTAGTTTACGAAAAATGCAATTTCACCTGATGGATAATTAGGGGACGTGACCCTTTTGCACACGGTACTACAAAATTTAAAAAGTATAAAAGCCGTAAGTACAGGTGTGCGTGATCATTCCTATCAGTTACTGATTAGCTATCGCGCAGTGATAACCAATATTTCTGAAAATGGCTAATTTTGAAATTATCAAGGATGTTACAAAACAAATCCGTAAATTTGGGGTCCAGGGCCGAACTTTGGAATTTAAAATTAAACCCACTCCTACCGGGGCGGAGCCCCTAAGCTGGGTTAAAAATGCAATAGAGGATATTGTTTTAAAGGGGACAGAAAACGTGGACTTGGAGGATTATGTTGGATTTACTTTCTGTTCCAAAGATTTTTCAAGGGGCCAAGGATGGGTGGTTTTTAAACCTGCATCTCAGGTGACAGTTGATGACGTGTGGAAGAAAATTTCATCCATATACCAATCAAATTCAACGGGGCTGAATACAGAAACCTTCTGTTTGGGTGTTACTACGGTAAAAATGCCCGTAGGAAATGGCCTGAGGTGTAATTATAACACTTTTAACGAGGAGTGTAAAAAACGTAGAGGTATTATTTCGATAAATAACAAAGATAACCTATGCTTACCTCGCGCTCTAGTAGTCAGTATGGCATTCCAAAGTAAGGATCCAAACTACGCAAAAATTAGGTGTGGCCGTAGACTTCAGACCACCAAAGCTATTGAGTTGACAAAATCCTGCGGGGTGATGATTACGCCAGAGGGCTGCGGGGTTCCCGAACTTCAACACTTTCAACAGCATCTAAAAAATTATAAAATCGTCGTTTATCGATATGGTGCCAAAGGTCGTGACGTTATTTTTGAAGGAGGAAATGACGGCCCTGCTTTAAATCTGATTTTCCATGAAGGCCATTACAATGTCATCACATCTCTAACCGCTGCATTTATGTGCGGATATTTTTGTGAACACTGTCACACGCCCTACAACAACAGAAACGAACATCGATGTGATCAGGTGTGTTTTGCATGCAGAAAATCACCTGCATGCAATAAAGATGTTGTAAAAAGAGGCTGTATCGAGTGCAGAAGAGATTTTTACGGTGATGCGTGCTTTGAAGCACATTTGAATACTGTTTGCAAACAAATAAAAAGCTGTGAGAATTGTTTTAAAATATGCACTAGTCGCAATCATGTCTGCGGCGAAATTTACTGCAAGATTTGTAAATCGAAACAACCCGAAGACCATCTGTGTTATATGCAACCGGACAAAAAATCTCCTCAAATTAAAGATTTTTTGTTTGTTTTCTATGACTTGGAGACAACACAAGAAAAAGTCGTCAATGGGATCATACAGCAGGAACCGAATTTATGTGTATACAGAAAAGTATGCCATAAGTGTTTAAACGAGACAAGATTGTTATTTTGTCAGAGTTGCGGATTCAGAGAAAAAGTTTTAACAGACGATGTAATTCCGAAATTTCTGACCGAAGTACTAGAAATACGAAAAAAATTTAAACACATTGTCGTTATAGCCCATAACGGTGGCGGTTTCGATCATCAATTCGTATTAAATTACATTCTCACTAAAACCGATTTGAATCCGGACCTGATTATGCGCGGAACAAAGCTAATTATGATGAACGTCGGAAACGTTAAATTTCTGGATTCACTCAACTATTTCCCGATGGCATTATCAGCATTACCGAAAGCTTTTGGGTTTTCCGAATTGAAAAAGGGGTATTTTCCACATCTCTTTAACAGGCTGGAAAATCAGAACTATGTCGGAGGTATACCTGCATTGAAATTCTACGACCCTGACAACTTAAAAGATGATGCGCGCGAGAAATTAATTAAATGGCACAACGAGAAAATTGCTGAAAATTACATATTTGATTTTCAAAAGGAGATTGTAGAGTATTGTGTTTCTGATGTACAGATTCTAACGCAGGCCTGTCTCAAATTTCGTCAGCAGCTGTTGGATACGTCAAATGTGTGTCCATTCACAGAGGCAAGCACAATTGCGTCTGCGTGCAACAAGGTATTTCGACGAAACTTTTTAAAACCCAACACTATTGGCATAATCCCTAAAGGTGGCTATAGATTCAGAGATAATCAATCGAAAATAGCTTTACAATGGTTGATATGGGAAGAGCATCAAAGAGGTATCGAAATACATCATGTGGCCAAAGGTCAAGAGGCCCGAGTTGCCGGGGTTAAAGTTGATGGAGTACATGGACATACCGTCTTTGAATTCGAGGGTTGTTATTTTCACGGATGTCCGAAATGCTATACAAATAACCGTGATAAAGCATTAAAAGACGATCCCACTGATTGTATGGAGAATCGGTTCCAACGAACTGTAAATAAAAAAAAACATTTGGAGAAAAAGGGGTATAAAGTTGTACAAATGTGGGAATGCGATTTTCGAAAAATGTTAAATAAAGAAATTGAAGAATACACAGAAAACCATTCTTACATGAAATATTTACCTCTAAACCCTAGAGATTCTCTGTACGGGGGCCGAACGGGGAATACAGTGGAATATTACAAGGCGAAAGAAAATGAGAAAATTAAATATGATGATGTATGTTCACTGTATCCGTGGGTGTGTAAATTCGGTAAATTTCCTATTGGCCACCCGAAAAAAATTTATGTGGGAGAAGAAGAATGCAAATTGGCTGATATTTCCCAAATGTCAGGTGTGATAAAATGTAAAATATTACCTCCTACAAATCTGTATCACCCTGTACTGCCTTATAGAATGAATGATAAATGTATGTTTGTCCTTTGTCGTAAATGCGGGGAGGGGATGAACCAAGACGATGAATGCAATCACGATGACGAGCAAAGAGCTTTAAATGGTACATGGGTGATTGAAGAAGTCGTTAAAGCTATTGAGAAAGGGTACAAAATGATGGAAATATACGAAATATGGAGTTACAACACCATACAACTCAGCCGGGAGCAGGAGGGTTTATTCTCAGGCATGATGAATAAGTTTATAAAAATCAAACAGCAAGCCAGCGGCTGGCCGAAGAATTGTGCGACAGACGCTGAGAAAGATAGATATATTGAGGAATTTTTACATAGAGAAGACATTTTACTGGAGTTTTCTGAAATAACTGAGAATCCTGGTTTAAGATCATTGGCAAAACTGATGTTAAACTCTTTCTGGGGCAAGCTGGGGCAGAGACAAAACATGCCTAAAACATCTATAATTAGAAATTCTGCTGAATTTTATTCAATGATGTCGAACCTCGCAATAGTTGTAAACACCATTTTACCGGTAAATGAGGAAACGTTAATTGTAACGTGGGAATACAAAGAGGAGGCCTACGACATCTCTCCCACTGTAAATGTTATATTAGCTGCCTATGTTACAGCTTTAGCTAGATTAAAATTATATAGTTACCTGGATCAGGTGGGCGAGAGAGCCTTATATTACGATACCGATTCGGTCGTGTATTCTTCGCAAGTAGGCCTTCCTGACTTGCCCACAGGAGAATGTATTGGGGATTTAACAGACGAATTAAATGGAGGGTTTATTACAGAATTCGTCTCTGGAGGCCCTAAAAATTATGCCTATAAATACAGCTGTAATGGTGGTGAATATGTTGTCTGTAAAGTGAAAGGAATTTCACTGAACTATAGTGCTTCCCAGCTGCTGAATTTTGGAAAAATCAGGGAGATGGTCTTGACAAAAAGTGAGCCTATTTTTATCATTTCGAAGCAGATCAGAAGAACTAAGGATCATGAGGTGATAACCGTAACATCAGAGAAAAGATATCAGCCCCGGTCAACAAAAAGAAAATTTCTTCCGGATCATAGTTCGTTGCCTTACGGTTTTAAAAAATTTAAAAAATGAGTTATATATTTATAAAACACTAAATAAATTTTTTATTAAAACTTACCGATCTTTTTTATCCATTTGGCTATCCTTAAATTGAATAATTCAAGCCTCAGCTACATTATCTTCCTTAATAGAGGGGCTATCAACTCGCTTTAAATCAGGTTAGTCAGCTTTCTTCTTCTTCTGTATCTGAAAAATGAATGTATGAGTTGTGTAAATTGAAATAAAATCAGGGAAACGTTGATGGAAAATACAGCTGTATAAACTTCACCTCAAGAGAAATTAAAAGAGCAGTAATTACAGTATTTTGTGAGAAGCGCTAACAGCCTAATTCAGCAAAGTTAAAATCGAAATGAATATATGAGTTATCAAATAAATTTTTATTAAAAACTTTCTGGTCTTTTAAAAATATTTGGAAGCCCTTAAAAGCTGAATTATTTCATCTTCAGTTAGATTATTTACATTAGCTTCTTCGAAAAGAAGGGTTCATCTATATCCTAAATTATTAAATAGACCTAAATTTGAAAAATCGAGGAATAAAATTTAAGCACTTACCTGATGGACAGTGGATCCGAACTGACACTAAAGAATTAAATCTTTTCTCCGGTCTGGTACAACTGGTGA